>CM036254.1:13434025-13586525 GCA_020698575.1 Bostrychus sinensis | reverse complement strand
ATGGAGGAATGCATCAAGCTCAGAAACTGTCTGCTGAAAAAGCCCTCACAACGTCTCATTTCCTTTAATAAGAGGCCTCAGAGGCATCCGGATGGACCGCTAAACACAGATTAACCCTCGGCATCGTCAGCAGCTCTCACTCAGCATCAAGCACAGGAACAAGTGTACATTTGTGAGATGTGTGTCGCATAGGAACACCTTTAAATGGCCTCAGATGTTATGTAAGCTACAACAATGGATCTTTAACTTAATTGATCTTGTCATGATTTTTCTTCTATATTTATTTATATTTCTTATTATAGTCATAGCCCTCTTATGCTGGCACAGACTTGCTGATGGCTAATTAATGATAAAGGGATAGTCCAATGTTTTGGGATAGGTAACCTATTAACTACAGTAGTTGTCAATTATCAGCTTTAACGTATGAAGCAGAGAGAATGAGACAGGACACTGTATTTTTTCTACTGTGTAAAATAAATTAAAAATCTCTGGCCTGATTGCCTGTCGTGGCAGCAACCCCCGAACCCAGTGGTGGACACCAGAAGTAAGGGATGCTGTCAGGCTGAAGAAGGAGTCCTATCAAGCCTGGCTGGCTTGTGGGACTCCTAAGGCAGCAAATGGGTACCGGCAAGCCATGTGTGCTGCGGTTGTGGGGGCAAAAACTCGGGTCTGGGAGGAGCTCAGGGAGGCCATGGAGGAGGACTATCGGTCGGCCTCGAAAAAATCCTGGCCTCGACTGGGGATGTTGTCAGGTGGTGGAAGGAATACCTTGAGGATCTCGTCACCTCACTGACACGCCTTCCAGTGAGGAGGTGGAGGCTGGGGACTCAGGGGTGGCTCGTCTATCACACAAGCCGAAGTCACTGAGGTGGTCAAAAAGCTCCTCAGTGGCAGGGCACCGGGGTTGGATGAGATTCGCCCTGAGTACCTCAAGTCTCTGGATGTTCACACGTCTCTGCAACGTCATGTGGCGGTCGGGGACAGTGCCTCTGGCCTGGCAGACCTGGGTGGCGGTCCCTCTTTTTAAGAAGGGGGACTGGAGGGTGTGTTCCAACTACAGGGGGATCACACTTTTTAACCTTCCCGGGAAAGTCTATTCCAGGGTACTGGAGAGGGGAATTCGGCTAATAGTCGAACCTCAGATTCAAGAGGAACAATGGAGTTTTCGTCCTGGTCGTGGAACAGTGCACCAGCTCTACAGCCTCTATCAGGTGCTTGAGGGTTCATGGGAGTTTGCCCAACCAGTCCACATGTGTTTTGTGGACTTGGAGAAGGCGTTTGACTGTGTCCCACATGATGTCCTGTGAGGGGTGCTCTGGGAGTATGGGGTCCGTGGCTCTCTGCTAAGGGCTGTCCGGTACCTGTATGAACGGAGCAGGAGTTTGGTTCGCATTGCCGGTTGTAAGTCAGACCTGTTCCCAGTGCATGTTGGACTCCGGCGAGGCTGCCCTTTGTCACCAGTTCTGTTCATTATTTTTATGAACAGAATTTCTAGGCGCAGCCAGAGGCCGGAAGGAGTCCAAGTTTGGGAACCACAGGATTTCATCTCTGCTTTTTGATGATGTTGTCCTGTTGGCTTCATCGAACCAGGACCTTCAGCATGCACTGGGGCGGTTTGCAGCCGAGTGTGACATGACTGGGATGAAAATCAACACCTCCAAGTCCGAGGCCATGGTTCTCAACCAGAAAAGGGTGGACTGCCCTCTCCAGATCGGAGGAGAGTTCCTGCCTCAAGAGAAGGAGTTCAAGTATCAAGAAGGATAGAGCATGAAACTGGCTGGCAGATCGGTGCAGCGTCTGCAGTCATGCGGTCATTGTATCGGTCTGTTGTGGTGAAGAAAGAGCTAAGCTGAAAGGCGTGGCTCTCATTTAATTAATCGATCTTTGTTCCTACTCTCACTTATGGTTATGAGCTTTGAGTCATGACCAAAAGGACAAGATCCCGGATACAAGCAGCCGAAATGAGTTTCCTCCGCAGGGTGGCTGGACGGTGCCTTAGAGTTAGGGTGAGGCGCTCGGTCACCCGCGAGGAGCTCGGAGTAGAGCTGCTGCTCCTCCGCATCGAGAGGAGCCAGCTGAGGTGGCTTGGGCATCTGTTCCGGATGCCTCCTGGGTGACTCCCTAGGGAGGTGTTCCGGGCATGTCCCACAGGGAGGAGGCCCCGGGGAAGACCTAGGACACACTGGAGGGACTACGTCTCTCGGCCTGGGAACACCTTGGGGTTCCTTCAGGGCAGCTGGAGGAAGTGTCCAGGGAGAGGGAAGTCTGGGTGTACCTGCTTAGACTGCTGCCCCCACAACACGGCCCTTGAATAAGCGGAAGAAGATGGATGTGCATTGCTCTTGCCTGCTCCTCCAAAGTAGCTATCAAAAATATCTAATTTAATAGCAATTCATTGCATCAAACAAAATACTAAAATACTTACTTCAGAATAGGTGTTGAGCTAACTGGCTAGTGTGGCTACACTTGTCCTAAAACAGTGAGTCCCAAACTGGGGTCTGAGGCCCCCTGGTGGGCTGCAAAGGTACTGCAGGAGAGGCCACAAGACATTGTCTACATTAAGTAAATGAAAAGGATTATTTTAAGCCTCTTTTTGTCTGTTATTTTTGTATTTTTGTAAACTTTTTTAAAAGAAATACATAGGGAAAATGTGAAAGTATTGTATTTTAAGTTTTATTGTTTGAGTTCCTCATGGGATTTTTTGATTTTTAAGGGGGCCTCTGCACTCTTGATTTTGGGAATGGCTGCTCTAAAACATTACAACAGTAGCCTAGTGCTACCTTTGACAATATTGGTGTAAATATAGGTTAGCAGTGGCTAGTGTAGTGTAGTAGAATTTTGAGTATTCATGCTGTTAGAGTCTGCCCAGTTGGCTGGCTACTAAATTGAAAATGTTAAATAAAGTAAGGTATAAGTTATGATAAGAAGATATTTTTACTTCATATGGCACTTAGTAAATTTGGCTGAAAACCGGAGATAAAATGCATTAAGATTTGAGAATAAAATGCTTCTCTTAGTTCAGGCAAGGGTTAGAAGTGTCCAACTCAGACATGGTTTAGTTTTACCGAGGGGTTTTAAGTGCAATTCAATTCACAATTTCCTCTTTTAGCTCTACAGTTTGAGACTTTCTGAAATGCAGCCCTCAAACCTACACCAACATCCTGTTCAGAGACACAAGAGCGTACACTATAAACGCTAGGCAAGAATTCAGATAAGTGCCGCATTAAACCTAATTTCAGTTTGACTCCATTTCCATCGACTTAATCTGCCTTAATCTGACAATAATACTTTATTTATTCAGGAAAGTGGCTGTACTTTTAAGAATTTCAATGATACAGAAAGAGGAAGAGAGGAAAGAAGGGGAATGTGTTATCGGGGCACCTGTAGCCGAGGTAAAGTAACACTGTCGGAAACACTAGGCTAATCCTCTTGGTTTTAATGGTTTTGAAATGCTATGAAAGATTAGGTAAACAGGGCATTTGATTAATGGGAAAAGGAGTCAATTGGCCATGGAGCGTGAAATGCCACACAATGCACCTTTTGAGTCCTGAGATTTTTATATGTTTTTTTTGGCACAGACAAGATCCGTAGGAAGAACTTTTTGATTTGGAAAAAGAAAGTACTGTTCATCTATGCCAGGTTTATATCAAAAAGACTTATTCGTAATTATGTTATTTTGAATTCTGGACTGAAGCCTCATCTACTCATCCTTGAAATGTCTTGAATTTTGAAACTAAATCTCACCTCAGCAGCTCTGCCCACCTGATCCCTCTCCATTTCCCTGTGCAGCGAAAGGTCAGTTAGTCCAGGTGCTTGCCCTCCACTTGACTCCTTTCCAGCAGACTGTGGCTAAAGCAGAGCCAGTGCTGACCCATTCTAAGTCTATCACATCTTTGCATGATCAAATCCCTCCCAAACAGCTTAGCCTGGGCCATGAAAAGGCCCCGGGTCTAGGACTTGACTCAAAAGGGATTTCAGTTTGTGAGATTTAAAGGCTCAAAGATAAGCGTGTACAAGTTTTAGCAAGAAACTATTCGTACTCTCCTGCTGAAACTTTTACTTTTGGGTGTTTTTGCTCAACCTTGAAGGAGATCCTACCTATTTGTACTTAAACAGTTGAAAGGAACATTGTGTGACACACAGCTGAACAACAACAAACATAACAAGACCATTTAAAGCTCCATTCAACCCAGTGGGATTTCCATAACTTTTTGTTCCTCAGCCTACATTCTCCCAGAGAGGATAAATTGAGTACTATTGGAGAAGGATATTGACATGAATACATTTTAACATCATTTTAAAGGGATGGTCAATCTATTGAATTCTATGAATTATTGATTTTTTTTTTCTTAACATCTACAGCCTGCAGGTGTAAACTAATAATAATACTCTATAATATATCTTTAAAATTAATTTGGAGGTACTTAAAGTTGCCTTTTTCAGATTTTGATGAAATTTTCAAAAATGGTCAGTAATAGGCCGAGGAAAAATAATTTGTTTTTGATCTTCTGCATCCTGGAATGTCATAAAAGATTCTGTACCATTGCAAGATAGGGCCAACACAATGTGATTTGTGATTCAATACAAAGCGCATTTACCCCTGAAGTTGAAGTACTCCAGTCCAGGTAAATAGTAGGGTGAATGTCGTAGTAAGTCAACATGACAGCTTACATCATTTCAAATACACTGAAATGAGTTGGGTATTGTTTTTAAAACATTTAAGGCCATTTCTCTAATTTGACCCTAAAGCATTGTTACAAAGACACATTGCACTTTGGTTGCCCTTGAGGTTTTGCTGCTTGTTTAAGTTAAAAGAAGGTTAATTGTTTAACATGACACACGCCATTCTGTGTTCAGTTTGTTTGGACCGTGACCTCGACCCAAGGCACATTCTTCACTCACTAACAACTGTTTCTTCTTACCTTTACAACTTACTGGAGTCTTTGTAAATAACACTGATGGCAGCCCTATAAAGACAACATGAAAGTTAGTTAATTTTAGTATTATGAGTGTGTTTTGATGCATAGACAGTTTAATAACTAAGAATGGTCCACAATGGCCGCTAATCCTGGGTCTATAGCCAGAGGCAGCCCACAACAGCATAAGCTCCCATGGTCCCTGCTATCACCTGCCTATTTACTGCCATGCCATCCCTACGGCGCTCTCAGCCACTCTCTGGCTCCTTCTCCTAATCCTCTTTAAGGACATTACCTGCTAATATATCCAGTCAGAAGGTATAAAAGCTCTGGCTATCTCTTTACCGCCATCGGCACTAGGCTAAATAGGCCATTAATGGAGGAAGGCAAATGGGGGATATGGCGGTTTTGACCCCAAATACCATCCAGATCTCGGCCTATGAGAGCGGCTGTGTGAGGAGTGCCATGTGCTGGGTCACGAGGGGCTAAGAGAGACAGAGGAAATGATGGTAAAGGAGATAAAATGACATGGTTGGCCTTCAATGGTGTAAAAGTGTCATAAGGATTTATTTTTGGTATCAGTGAGAAGTTGGTTAAAAGAAAAAATACAGTAAAATAAACATATCTTTTTTCTTTTTGGATTTTCCCTTCAATGGATGCCCTACTCGATGCAACCCTTGCCATTTATCCAGGCTTGGGACCGGCAGAGAGAGTACACTGACTTGTAATCCCCTGTGGCTGGAGTAAGTAAGTAAGTAAAATAAATACACAACAGAAGCCTCTGGGTAGATAGATCATGGTAATATACTCACACAATTGTGCCCTCTTGTGGATCAACAAGGAACTGTTATATTTGAGGGTTTACAAGAAAAGTTAAATATAACAATGCATACTTACATTACTTACACATAAACACGCAGCCTACACTGGATGGAAGACTGAGTTCCTGTGGTTTGTAAATGTAATAAAAAAATGGACTTGCAAATTTTCAGGTCGGCTGAGCAAAGGCCAGAGATGAACAAAGTGACAGTTTAACGTCATGTCTGCAGTTACAGACCGAAAGACACTGATGCATGAGATGAGCCGTTAATAAATGGTGAAAGCTAAACCGGTACTGTTGCATTAATGGGCCTATAAAACTGGTGATGTTTTGTTTGTAAAGACCTTTGAGGCGACTGCTGATGTGATATTGGGCTATTATATAAATAAAACTGAATTGAAATGAAAGCCAGCTCAGAAAATTATGTTACTCAACTAGATCCATAACCTATTTGACAAGATTTCTAATAACACTACAAGCAAAGGTATGCAGTGATTGTAAATTAGGCTGTATACTGTAACTATACAATAGCATACTAAAACTACTATTAAAAGCAAGTCCTCTTGCGCCTCATAGATGTCTAGTATTCAGACTAAGGATTTCCCTAAACAGCATAATTTACTGTAATAAAATGTATATTTTCAAGAATGTAAAGGTACTGAATTGCACTTGTACTGGTTTGAAAACAGCACTGCAGTCTAAATCTAAACAATGCTCTGTGGGTTGCCTGTCTTTCTGCTTTTCTGACTGGAAGATAGGCAATGCAGGCTTTAGAACCAAAAAAATGTAAATATAAACAACTTGGGCATTATGTTCAATTTTTTTTTTTTTTTTTTTATTGTGAATAAATTGTACCATTGTTATCAGTAAAACTAATATTTGGTTTACCCATGTTTACCTCATATCTTGGGACACATGTGGGTAATTTTTATGCAATATAAAAAATATATACTCAATATATACTAATATTTACTCTGCTCATAGCACCTTGAAGGCTGAAAGTCTCAGTGCTTGACTTAGCTTGGCCAGCCCCACTTATTTTCTAAGCAAAAGCCAGTTCATCGTATAAGAAGTAGTCTGACTGGCCAGGCTAGAAAAATGTATGTGATATTTCTTTTTTTTCTTTCTTTTTTTTTTTACATAGTTTACCATAAATTATGTAATTGGTTTATTTTTTCCTCTACAAATGAAAGTCTGATAAATAATGGGTGCCTTTTAAAAACATCTGAGCTGCTATGGTGGCCTTTGCTGCAAAATTGAGTGCTCAAAAACATGTATTTCATAGTTAAATGTGCTTCACCACTACAGTGCTCAGTTTGTACCAACAGGAAGTAATAATAATTCCAAAATGGTTCCTTCCACTTGGTTTAGTGGCATTTTACCACACAACCACAAAAAAAAAAAAAAGACATGCTAGGCATAAATTTTGCTGTGACTATTAGCCAACAATAATTATAAACACAAAAATTCACTTGCATCATTTTACACTTTTGCTTCCTAATTGAAGTGCTCTATTTTACGCGTTTTATTACCACAGCACATGGGCCTATTTGGATTGAGGTTTGTGTCGTGATGATGTTTGCAAGTGTTCAACTCCTGTAACTTACCGTAGAGTTAGATGTTTTGGAGCACGTGTAAGCAGCGAACAGTCGCCTCTCTGTTCCTCTTTTAGGGTAGTTTAACCTGTGCCCGGTACGGCCCTGTCCCACACAGAGGACCTGGCCTGGAGGCAGGGCAGCTGTTCATCTCTCCGCTAATGGAGAGCCACTGACATCACTGTAATGGGACGGCTGTGCAGAGCGCTGACAGCTCGGGCCGTGCACAGCTCCGCTCACCTCCCACAGGTTCAACACTGACTCAACAGAGAGCTGCGAGCGCCATCTGCTGGACAACACCAGGGACAGCAACCGGGGAGTGAAGGTGTCGCATTAAATACAGTCCCCCGCACACTTTTCTTGATCATCAAGACAGCAAGACAGATACAGTAACCTTGAATATATATATATATATATATATATATATATATATATATATATCCACACAACCAGGATCTACAGCAATGACATCGGAATGTCATTCGGACTTGAGAAGTGTGGGCGGATGGTGACAAAGAGAGGGAAGGTAGTCCATACAGTAGGGGTCCCACTCCCAGACGGCAGAATAGCAGACATTGAGGACAGCTACAAGTACCTTGGAATCCAACAAGCAAATGGCAACCTGGACCAGGTCACAAGAAAAGCAGCCACAGCCAAATACCTCCAACGAGTAAGGCAAGTCCTAAGGAGTCAGCTCAATGGCAAGAACAAAGTCCGGGCAATCAACAGCTATGCCCTGCCGGTCATCAGATACCCTGCGGGAATAATAAGCTGGCCAAAGGAAGAGATTCAGACCACAGATGTGAAAACACGAAAGCTCCTAACCATGCATGGAGGGTTCCACCCCAAATCCAGCACCCTGAGACTGTACACTAAGCGCAAGGAAGGAGGCAGAGGACTAGTGAGTGTCAGAACCACTGTCCAGGATGAAACATCCAAGATCCTTGACTACATCAGGAAGATGGCCTCAACAGATGAAGTTCTCAGTGAATGTCTCAGGCAATGGAAAACAGAGGACGAGGTGCTGGAGGAACCATCATGGGAGGAAAAGCCCCTACATGGGATGTACCATCGACAGATAACTGAAGTGGCTGACATCGAGAAATCCTACCAATGGCTAGAAAGGGCTGGACTGAAGGACAGCACAGAGGCACTGATCATGGCTGCACAGGAGCAGGCCTTGAGCACCAGAGCAATAGAGGCCCAGATCTACCATACAAGACAAGACCCCAGGTGCAGACTGTGCAAAGAGGCCCCTGAGACAATCCAGCACATAACTGCAGGCTGTAAGATGCTGGCAGGGAAAGCATACATGGAGCGTCATAACCAAGTGGCTGGTATAGTGTACAGGAACATCTGTGCAGAGTACAGTCTGGAAGTCCCGAGGTCAAGATGGGAAACACCTCCAAAGGTGATAGAGAATGACCGAGCTAAGATCCTGTGGGACTTCCAGATCCAGACAGACAAAATGGTAGTGGCAAACCAACCGGACATTGTGGTGATGGACAAACAGCAGAGGAAAGCCGTTGTGGTTGACATCGCAATACCAAGCGATTGTAACATCAGGAAAAAGGAACACGAGAAACTGGAGAAGTACCAAGGCCTCAAAGAAGAACTTGAGAAGGCCTGGAAAGTGAAGGCAACAGTGGTGCCCGTGGTCATCGGAGCACTCGGGGCAGTAACCCCCAAACTGGAAGAGTGGCTACAGCAGATCCCAGGAAAAACATCAGACATCTCAGTCCAGAAGAGTGCAGTCCTAGGAACAGCAAAGATACTGCGCAGAACCCTCAAGCTCCCAGGCCTCTGGTAGAGGACCCGAGCTTGGATGGATGAAACCGCCCACGGAGGGCGAGAGGACAATTTTTTTATATATATATATATATATATTTTTTTTTTACACAAATATACAGCAAAAACAAAATTACCATATCATGATAAAACGAATGAGTTACTCTTGTACTCCGGGACCGATAGACTAGAATAGATAAATCGGAAAAAAGCAATATATTAAATACATGAATATATATTTTAATTATTATTAACACGAAGATCTATTTTACAGCAGGCTAAGCAAAATTTGTCTATATAAATATTATTTCATGCTTCAAAATAAAATATTTTTGTGCCTTAGTTGAACCAGTAGAATTGTGTGTAAATTAATGCCAATGTAAACACTATATCTTCTACTGGATGGATGTTTTGGCTGCCTGTTCCTCAATTAACTTCAGTCAACAAACTCAAAGAAAATGCTGCTAAAAAGTGGATAGAATTTATTCAAAAGACATTATACGCTGTGTAAAGCTTGCACTTGTTAAATATTGGTAATGGAGACACTTAACTATGGGGCAGGGATTGTTTAAAAACATTAATGTTCAAAAGCTTACATGTTGTGGCTTTAAATGTGGTTAAAATAAATTAAAGTTGCAGCTGTCTCAGACCTTTCATAATAAGTACCACCTCAGATATATTTAGATCCGCTAGTACCACCCACCTTTTCGGTACTAGTCATAAGCTTAGGCCTATTTCGTTTCACTATAGCCTACTAAATATGAATGCAGTCTTTTAAACATTATTATGTTTTCAATCATTATTCACTGTTATCATTGCTGATTGAAACATGCATGAAGTGACTATAGCGAGTACTTAAATAAGGGTCCAATTCATTTCTGATTCTTTTTTACCCAGAAAAAAAAAAAAAAAAAAAAAACTGACTTTCTTTCTCCACTAGAGGGAAGCACTGCATCATACAATGGCTTTACAATGAACCAAATTGTATTAGATAATTGTTAAGTCAAGTTAAAAGGCAAGGGGTGGTCAACACGTGTCATTTGTCATTAATAGCATAATCGCTATTTATCTTTTTTATTTTGACATATTTAAAAATGGGAAAATACCATTATGACCAGCCCATGTTCAAAGATGGGCTGTGTGTGAGTGTAAGCCACAGTAGCAGCAGTAGCCTCGGACTGTCACAGCAGAGTACAGAGATGGACAGATGTGTGCTGCCCTCCCACGCTCCAGACCCCGTGGCTGGGATGATTGGTGCCACAGCAGCATCAACAACACTGCTTCTTATCTCAGCAGGCTCCAGAAGAAGAAGAGCACACACCTTCTCTAGTCTCTACAAATGGCAGCACTAACCTCTGGTATTTACACAGTGCCTAAGGCAATAGAAGGACTGTCTTACCACTTTATTGGCCCTAAAAGAGTGGCACCTGATGTGGTCTTCTGATGCTGTAGCCCATCTGCTTTAATGCTTGGTGTCTTGAGCATTCAGAGAGTCATGTGTGGTTATTTGGGTTACCTTGAGTTGCTTTTTTTGCTATCTATTTTGGCCTTGGCATCAAAAGGCATTTTCACCACAAGCTGCTATTCACTGGAAATTTTCTCTATTTCAGACCATTCTCTGTAAACCCTAGAACTTGTTGTTACATAGATGAGCAGTTTTGGAAATACTAGGCACAGTCCATAAAGACATGGATGAGCGAGTTTGGTGTGAAAGAAGTTGACTGTCCTGCACAGAGTCCTGACCTCAACCTGACAGAACACCTTTGGGATGAATTAGAGCGAAAACTGCGAGCCAGGTCTTCTTGTCCAACATCAGTGTCTGACATAGATAGATGCAAAGGATGGGCCAATGTCATATTAAACCCTATTGATTAAGAATGAGATGTCACTTTAGTTCATATGCATGTGAAGCAGGTGAGCTAATACTTTTGGAAATAGAAGCTGTTATATCACACAATGTACAGAATCCACAAATACAAATTATTTGTTGCTTTTTTTTTTTTGGCCCTTTATGCCTGGGATTCTGTCTCTATTTTCTGGGATTTTAACACTGTACTAAAACTAATCATACTGCCTTATCCTGAAAGTGTTATCATAATGTGACCATCAATATTTTAATTATCTTATCTTCCTTAGAGACCAACAAACCAACACTGACAGCTCTTCTTCTTTCCTTTCAGCTTTTCTGGGAGTTTCCACAGCACATCATCTGTCCTCTAGTGTGCAGTGATTTGCATAATGGTTGGTGTAAGTTCTATGCTGTATGCACCTTCGCAACCCCAAATAGGCTTGGGACTGCCACAAAAAGCTTGTGACCCCTTGTGGCTGAATTATGCCCACACCATCAACAACAACAACAACAACATAAGTTATTCTTCTAAAATGCACTTATTATCTTTAAGGTATAAATACGCAGCAACCAAGCCTAATGCATCACAGTAGTTTTGCCTTTCTCACAGTGTGTGCCTGAGCCCAGATAAGAAACTTCTTTTTAACTTTGGGCTTTGGGAGTAGCTTTTTGACAAATGAAAGAGGTGTTGACAGGTAATGGCTTTACCTGACACCTCTTTTTAGACTGAATGATTTTTCTGATGAAGTGACTGAAGTATATCAACTGTGAGCAGGTGTGCTGTCTGCTGATCACACTTCTCTTAAGGACCGGACCACTGGACAGAGGTTAAATTAGGATTTAACAGATTTAGACCTAATTTATATGAAAGGTACAAAGTCAAATATAGTACAACTTTCATAAGAGATTTAGCTAAGAAGAACAGGAAAACTGCAAATATTGGTTGATGGTGACTGGAGTTATTTTGTAAAAACTCTGTCCTGAAGCACAAGCTGTTCTTTGTGTTGACATATGCATTAGATATTATACAGTGTACTGGTACAACAGACTCTGAAGGGATCTGTTTAAAGGTGAATGTTTGTGCTTCTCAGTTTTAAACCTTTTCTCATTATTTTCTAACTATAATGATGTTGTTCCTGAACTAAAAAATACTGGATACCAATCAAATATTTTAATGTTTTTTAGGGGTGGCTGACCTGGTACAGAGTGTACAAGCCATTTAAACCCAAGTCGATCCGTTTCATTTGCTTTGCTCTCACCTTTTCTCACTTGTTTATCTACATAAGCCAATAAATATCAAACAGCTACCAACTATCTAATAACATCAACACTGTAAGAAATTTTGACAGGGACATATTGTGCGAAAGCACGCACCCATAATTTTCTTGCTGTGAGGAGCCACCATGCACAATATTATACTAGGAAACTTAAAAATAGCAGCAGTAATTCAAATAAACTGTGGAATACTGGCAGTATGTTGAGCAGTCTTTTACAGTGCCTTCAGATATATTTACTGTTAGAGAAAACTCCACTGCTGACTAGCACAGAAGGTTTTAAATGTTATTTTCAGGTACAAGTCTTTCGTTCATTCATCTTCTTCAGCCTATTTCTGTCAGAGGTTCACTTAACACATCTATATGTTTGGATGTTAGGAGAGTACCTGAAGAAAATCCATAGTAAGATGAGAAGAACGTGCAGGCTCAGCTTAGAGAGATATCTATCCTTGCTGAGAGGCACTTGTGCACCCCAGATACACATCAACAAAAAGAAACTGCCCCAAAATTATATAATTTATTCATTTGTGCTTTACCACAGAGGGAAGAGAGCCTCTTTCAACTACTTTAGGCCTGAGGCAGGGTACACCCTGGACAATGGCCAGTTAGTTGCAGGGCTTACACTTAGAGACATACTCTAAGTACCTGGAGGCAGAAGCATAACACAGTAGTTACAGATTGCATCTGACTGTAGGCACTAACAGAGCCAACAGTAAAAGTTAGCTGTTATTTTACACTTTTAAGATAAAATAATTATGTTCATTCTCCTCCTCTAATCCATAAGCAGGTCCCTTGGAGTTTTGACTTATCTTACCTGGTTTGAGTGTGAATTGGGGTACACCCTGGGAAAAAGCCAGCTGACAGATATGAAGTTAGTGAAGTGACGCCAGAATATCTGAAGTCTACCACTGGGATCTCAGTAGGAACACATCCTTCCTGCAGTAAGACAGGCACCACTCTGCCACTGTACCTCCAGTGTGAAATAAAACATTTATCACACAAACATCCACATTTACTCATATGGCTTATATGCAAATTATGTATCCATCCACATTATATCCCAATTAGATGTAAATTGGAGCAGTTAACCTTTGTCTACTGTGAATTAACAACCACTTTAGTCGAAGGAACTCAAATCTATAGCTTGACCTTGCTGTAGCTGATCTACCAAAGCAACAACTAGAGTGCCATAGACCTCATATGGCTGCATATGCACATGTGAGGTCTACTATGAAGATGTGTGATGGCTGTCCACGCTCATAACAGAATAATATGAAAAGACAGCTTTGGAGATGGTGCATGAGGCAGTTGAGACTGCAGCTAGGCGTGATGATGTCCCCACAGGCAGTAGTCATGCTTATAGTGGCTGCTTTATTATACTACAAGAGCAGCAAAGCAACAGACTGACTTCATGTTTTAAATCACTTCAGATCTTCTAATAATAATACTTAATTACAGTGAAAGTGTGTGATTTTTAGTTGAAGGCAAGTAGTTTAATCATCTGATAAACTGTGGTAGAAATAGCCAGTGGGGAAAAAAAAAAGCAGCTTACTTAACCCTCCTACACCCCTAAGACATGTTTTTTCATGTTTTGCAACTAATTCAAATGGCATAGATTTTGCCTCAGCTGTGTATTTTTGGAAGAATTTTCAGATTTCAATTTTTTTTATTTTTTTATTTTTTGTGTGAAAAATCCTCTAAAAGGTGTCTAAAAAAAGTAGTTACACCTTTAAAACGACAAATTACATTTTCATGATACACTGTCACTGCAATATATTTTCTCTTTTTTAATATTTCATGGATTTATGTTAGTGAGGAATTGGAATTTTTGATTTTTTTTATGATTTCTACTAGATGAAAACTGGAATTTAACTGGAATTTAGTGGGTTAAAATTTCCATAAGCAATGAATTTTGGCTATGTATGATGAGGACTTAAGTTAATCATTGTAACCATGAAAATAAAATTGAATTATACATTTATAGATATTTTTTCTATGGCAGTGCATTTTTTGTGCCGTAGGACAAAAGGTGTGACTAAAAATGTTTTGTCTCCCACTACACAAAATTTTTAAATCTAATAAAATCAATAATGATGCCAATTTTTGACGCTCCCAAGGAAAGAAAAAAAAAATCTAATTTGCATTTACAGAAACGAAAAAAATCTTAACACAGTGTATGAGGGTTAATATGTCATCTGCGTTTTAATATTATCAAGCTCATATTTGGTTGGTCTACACTAGTGGTTCCCAATGGGTGGGTCAGTGCCCACAAGTGGGTTGCAGGGAGGTTAAATATAGTCGATGTCCATCTTTTTTTAAGTTTACATCATGTTTTAGATAAACATAAACACAGAAGAGAGAAGCAAAGTGAACCATGGATAAAATGTGGCAATGCATTCACACAGAAGAAAGCTATTCTGTTGTTGTGTGAATAAGCACAGGAGCAACAAAATAAAACTGGGTAGAGTACATTTATAGTGCACAAAAAAGATTCACATGATTAGGATTTGTTAATATAATTTGACCAACTGCCTCCACTTAAAAATACTCCCACTGCGCTGAGTTCCAACAGCACACAGAGGTGAAAAAAAGCCACATTTACAGCTGTATTTGAAGGTCCTGATGTGTAGCCTCCTGATCCAAGGCTCATTTTAAAGACGACTGCCACTACGTCACGCTCTTATACAGCAATGTCACAGTCATTAGCAGAGAAAGGACATCAAAGCAGATGGACCAGTGCGATTAACTGAGCCTGGAAAGCCTGGAAGAATTTAAACACAGCCAAGACGCAGCCAATTATTCGAGCAACAGCCAATAGAAAAGCATAGCCTCTGATTTAGAGTAAAAGCAAAAGCACAGGGGATGGATATATCTGTTTGCAAAATAACTGCTTTTCGACTTTGGTTTTTATTAATTTGGTTTAATTTTATAACTCTGTGTATTTGCTGCATGCATCGGAGCGGAACAGTCAGTTTTTAATTTGCTGATTCATGGAGGACACAAAGACAACAATGGAGACTGATGATACGCTTTCTTCAGGGAATCTCAAATGACTAAATGGCATCACGACACAGGCCAGATCAGCAAAACACTACGGGTCGTTATGCTGTCATTTGCAAAACGTCACGCCTCCACATTCACATCGTGTAACAAGTTGTACTCATTTAGATCTCATCACAGTCTATTTAATTTCAGCAAAGTACAGCTGATACACTTGAACACATGTCTGAGGCTTAGTATTGTTCTACTTTCCTGGCTAACTATTTTTTAAATTTAATTTATTTTATTTTATTTTTTCAGCAATTTGGTGATCCATTAGTTAGTTAAGCTTCCTTAAAGTTACCCAGGACATGGTTAAAAGTAAAAAGAAAGACTAAATATAGGTTTGGTTTAAAGACAAGAGACTCTCTCCACAAGTATAAACCCTGCAGACCTTTTTTAGCTTCAGAAATTTTGACAGTTTTAAAGCTGTATTTGTACAATGTATTTCAGGCTCCCTGTTTGAGGTTAGCATTCACCATATAAAGGTCATAAGAATCATTTCAATATTATATAGGTTTAAATATTCATCTTCAACCATTGAGCAATTTAGATCCAGTAATTCACTTACAAACACATAGTACTTGTTTTTGGAATGTAGAAGAAAGCTGAAGTACCCTTAACTTAAAGAAGTTACATTAACATTGGGAGGAGAGAGAGATTGTGTGCCAGCTGGCCCAAGGATCGAACCCACAACCTCCTTGCTGATAGGCAAGAGCACTGATCATGAACCCCACCCAGAACATTTTTTTTTCTAATTATTTTATTATGAAACATGTACATTATTTTGAAATCTTCAAATTGATCATTGAAACTATAACGCTGCCGTAGAGAAAAGGTTATAAAGCCTAGTAGCAACTCATTTAGACCATAAGTAAGGGCAAATGTGTTAGTGAGCAGGCATCACAAAAAACTGTTACAAACATTTTATTTGGGGGGGCATAGATTATTATGAATTCATCCAGGAATTTATGCTTTCTGCATCACTCAGTGCATTTATATCCCATGAATCATCAGGAATTATGAGTTCACAGGCTTTCACTCATGACCTCAAACTGAACAAGTCACTAAGGTCACAGAATCATCACATGTTATGATGATTATGCATAAACAAGGAGAATTTACTGTTGCAAAAAAGAAAAAAAATATATCCTGGGAAAAGATGGGTAGGAGCATAGATACAGGCTGGGCAAAGAGGACACCGCAAGGTGCCAGGTGCCCACAGACAGAACGTACTGCACATGGGATAATCATAGACTGGAGGCTGGCAAACTCCACAGAAACATCTGCACTGAGTGTGCTCTGGAGGCACCTGATCAAAATAAATATGGATCTGTGGTCCATATGCATGCTACACCATAATCATGCTTAATAAATCTTTTCACGTGGCCCCTTGACAAAAGTGTTCAAACCTTTCTGTAAATGTAGGAATGGTTTAGGCAACATGATATTAATGGTATCAGATGTAAATACAGTATTTGGTCTATCTGAGCTGAAAACACACCAAAGCATTTATAAAGGTATAATATTTAAGCTCTAAAGCTAGTATCTTGTCCAGTGTTTTTCTGTTAAAGAATAAAAAAACGGAGGTGAGCTTTTCTGGTCATAATTACAGATCTATTGACAAACTGTTGGTGCATCTACCACATTTTCACTTTACTGCTGGGACCACTGTGTTCAGTCGACCATGTCTTAACAAAGTGTTTATCTAATTAGGTGGATTTTAGGCTCTACAGTCTGCTTCTCTACAGTTTAAGTTTTTCAGACATAAATACCCAAACCAAAACATCTACATTTTGAGAATAATACGCACCATACATTAAAAATCTGTTGAACTTGATCCTAGGTTGATAGCTCCACAGTGACCTCATATCGCTGTGAAACAAATTAACATCAGTTCACGTAAAAAAGGTGAAAACTCCATCCGTGAAATTAATTAAGAAGTTTCTACATTAAGTATTGGCAATTTGTCATTTTATATAATTTATGGGTTTGCCAAATGGCCACAAGACCACAAGACCACTGCTAACGAAGTTTTATTCTCTCAACTGGATAGCAGAGAAATCACTTCCAATTACACACAATAGATCAAAATCCATGCTTTTAATTTTGGTCCAGAAACTAATCTGAAATAAATGGTTTTTGGAAAATGAGTAATTTTGGAGCATGTTAATTGAAATCTGAGTGTTGGTAGATGTATGGTGGTATGTGACAGTAGTTAATGAGTCCACTCAGTGCTGAGAGAAAAGGAGTTAGGGCTGCTATGAGACTGATGTGGTGGGTCCAGGTTTTAAAAATGACCCTAAGAGAAACTCCTTATCACTGGGGACTTTGAATCTCTGCATGAGGTGAGGATCTAAATGGCTGCTGCAGACCAAGGTCTGTTCCGAACTAGTGGAGCACAAGATTGGAGCGGTTTACTGCATCAGAAAAATTTAGATGGACCAAATAAAAGTCCAATTACAATCACAGTAAAATATAGCACGGTCACAATGTTTGTTTTCTCCAGCACATTTCAGACATTGTGTTTTCATTCTCATCAACATTTTGCCAGTTCTTATAATAGACTGGGCTCTGTGGTGCTTTTGCAGTAACTACATGCAGATTAATTAAATGCCACTATCTGAGGAATCGCACAGAGGCTGTTGTGGGCTAGTGGGAAAGCAAACTGAATAATTGGGCTGGCCTTTTCTGTTAAAAAGGTCCTGGGCATTTACTCAGCGTGCCATGGGTTCCACTGAATACAAGCAGATATTAAATGAAAATCTAACACTGTTGTGATAAAAGGGTGTCTTACAAAGGGACAAAGAAGAAGCGTATTTCAAAATCTCAGCAGACAAAACAAACATTTTAATGATCCAAAGACATTCTGACTGAAGGACTGATCTCAAAAAGTTCACAACATGGTACTCATTAAAGTATTTGTTAAATTAAAGATAATAAGACTGCCTTCCTAAGGGTTATCACTCATCTTGACCATAAAATAAAGAACTACCCTGTATTAAAGAGGCAATATCAACTCTTGTATGATCATGTGACCCCTGTGGTGACCTATGATCCCATGTGCACTCCTGCAGAAATAACTGCTCAGGCCATAATACAGCATTCCCACTTTAGTGCACATGCTGTTGGCTAAACACATCTGGTCACACTGCATCAGCATGTTGGAGGTCATAGGCCACCACAAACATGATTAGCCATGCTGGGGGCTGTACATGCAGCTGCCACACTCCCACACAAACATACTACAAGCACGCAACGCTGGTACTGTAAACACTGTAGGCAATCCAGCAATGAGTATACATTTAAAGGAATAGTTTAACATACCAGGAATAGATACTGTGATATTTCCTCCAGGAGACAGTGGTCACAGTGAGGCCACCACAGCAAACACAGGAGGAACAGATGGAGCAGCAAAAAGAGACAAATCAGCACCTAATAGAATAAATATGTATGTAAAAACTATTTTATAATTCTTGACTTTGTGAGATAGGTTTCACAGTGTTCACAACACAACACACAAAAGCACAGCACAATACAATGGACTGGATATTGCTTTTGAGAAGTTTAGAATGGCCATTGAAAGCAAAAAAGTTTCTCTGCTTTTGAGCTTTTTAATACATTGTTGTTAAAAAAACACATTTTCTTTACATTGTGTACAACTGTCACATTTGGAGAATAAAAACAATATTATATTATACCAATACTATATTAATTTATATTATAAAAAAAAAACATACTTACTCTACGCCTAATATAATTTGCTCACACAGCTCTAGTACTCGTCGTGACGTGCATGACATCAGTGTTAACGCAAGCTACGCAATAGTGCGTCTGTTTCTAATTTTATTCCTCAATACTATTTTGGTTCAAGGGTTCTCCTGCCTCTTAAACGCTGTCAAAGAGGAGATAACGGAACAATAGGGCATAGAGCGGCGGTTAATTAAAGGTTCAAGTTTAGTTTTCCAATGTTCCTTTGGAAACCGCTGCTCAGTGCGCAATTGCGCAGCACAGAGACCTGGCTCAATAGGAGCAGTGACAAGGGAGAGTGCTGAGAGCAGCAGCCGCGTCTGACAGAATGACTCTACACATACTAATGGGAAATCTCCATTATACCAAGAAAAGAGAAGTTTACAACACTGCCGTGGAGAGTCTGTGGAGGCATGACGCGGGAGTGCGGTTGTTTAAATGTATCTTAGGAACCATGAGAAGCGAGGGTGTCTGAAAGGGACTGTCCCCACCATGCACGCGGTGGACATAGCGTGTACCGTGTTCGTTTTAGGGATCATCGTGGTGTCACTGCTGTCCAACGTCGTGGTGCTGATCTGCTTTTTGTACAACCCCGAGATCCGTAAACAGGTGCCGGCGCTCTTCATCCTCAACCTGACGTCCTGTAACCTGTTGCTCAGCGTGTCCAACATGCCTCTGACTGTGGTAGGACTCGTCACTACCGGACATCCCGGAGGGAGTCTGTTGTGCCAGATTGTGGGATTCCTGGACACTTTTCTCACCACAAACTCCATGTTGAGCATGGCTGCGCTCAGCATAGACCGCTGGGTGGCCGTGGTGTTCCCATTGAGTTATCATTCCAGGATACGGCACCGGGACGGGGTCATTGCGCTGGGCTACACATGGATCCACTCACTTTGCTTCTCCACTGTGGCCACCTGGCGCTCGTGGCTCGGGTACCATCACCTTTACGCGTCCTGCACTTTGTGTAACGCGCGAGGCAAAGCGTCAGGAACGCAGTTTGTAGTCTTCACGGTCGTACTGCACGCACTCAGCTATCTTCTCACGCTGGTGGTGCTGTGCGCAACCTACATGAAGGTGCTCAAAGTGGCTCGGTTCCACTGTAAGCGCATCGACGTGATCACCATGCAGACGCTGGTGCTGCTCGTGGACATCCACCCTAGGTACCTTCACAATATCCGTGCATGAAAAGTATAAGAATAAAAAGCCTGTGTGTGAGACTAATTTAATTTGCTTACTTATTAATTTTGTTTTATCTGCTTAAACATCAAATATTGTTATATGAAGTCATTGCCAAATCTCTTAGAACACATTTCTCAATTCAAACACAATTTGAATTTGACTGACACTCATTTGTTAAAAAGCATAACATACCATTATGTGTCTGTTCATCCAGTTTCATTACATTGTTTCATTTTGACACACTATTTCTCTATTTCTTCTGTTGACTTTTTCCAAGCTGACAAGGAAAATTCGTAAAGTTCTACACACTAACAATGTTCTGGTTTATTTCAAATACCACACAGTGGCTCTTGACTGACATGAGAAGTGGTTACACATAGAAAGAGAATCTCCTATGTTTGCTCCACCCCCACGTTATGTCAGTCATCCATACATGTGTAGGTTGGCACTAGCAATTGTGATTGTATATAGGCTTTATTTCTCACTGATCCATGTTGTGTGGCTTGTCGCACATAAAAGCATTCAATTAGCCCCCTTAATAAACGATAGTAGCCTCTGGCATGTGTGATTAATGCTCCCCTGTTGCTCTGTGTGCAGCGTGAGGCAGAGATGTTTGGATGAGCAGAGGCGCAGGAGGCAGAGGGCCACCAAGAAGATCAGCACCTTTATTGGCACATTTGTGGTGTGCTTCACTCCATATGTCATCACAAGGTGAGCACAATGTCCTGATACAACACAGTACAGATCATATATATATCATTCCATATTCTTGTCTGAGCAATGTTGTAAAGTTAGACTAAGGTAATGAAATTAAATATGCAGCTTTTCCCAAACATTTCAAGCCACAATGAGAACCTTGTTATGGAAACATAGCTCATTAGTAGTACACACAATGTCACTACTGAGTGCTTAGAGTTGAGGTGATGACAGAGTGAGGTGGTCTTCATTAGGTGCGCTTGCTTTATTAGCACTGGCAACCTGTCAGGCTCTGTTAAAGGTGTGCAGCTCACAGGCTGTTAAAACCTCAGCAGTGCCAGGGGAAAGGACAAAGTGTGTAGTTTATAGTGTTCCATCCATGTGACATAATTTATTAAAAATGTCAGTAGCAAGATGTAACATTCAGACTATAACCACTATGAGATTTTAGACTGATCTGTCCAAACTTGAACCGAGGATCTTCTAGTCCAGGAGTAAATGCTCTATCCATTGAGCCACAAAGCCCTAACAGTTAAAGTACTGCCAGTGATTCAATTGATCACTAATACACAGTTTAGCCTTCAGTGGAAATAGCATTGTGATTTGACTAGTTATTAATGACTAGTTATTATAGGTTGTGATATAGACACATTGTTAGGAACTAAAATGTTTTTTTCATAAAACTAATTAATACAATGTTGTAGTTAAACAGATCTGTCTCTTTGCTGACCTCTGAGCAGGGCTTGACATTTACTTCTTTTCTCACCTGCCACCATGGCTAGTCTTTGTAAAAAGTTACAAGCCAATTAGTGTTTTGACTAGTTTTTGTGTATTTATAGTATACAATAAGCTTAATGAAATGAAAAAAATGTGTTTTATGCATGGCCAGGGATTTATCAAATATAAAAAACAGAATATAGGAAGAATAAAGTGTATCTCTGAATGTAATGTCACATCTTTGTGTCCTTTTTTAAATTACTAATTTTCTTTATTTACTCATGATGAATTACTATATAATAAATTGTGTACATTCAAGCAGAGCAACATAAATTCAAGCCTATTTTCCAAAGTTAAGCTATAGGCCTTGGTATGCATAAAATTCAACCAGCCAAAATGACAGTGGGAGTATTTGTGTCACTATCCAAAATGAAAATCTACCTGCAGTTGGCTGGTTGGTTTGTGTTAATGTCAAGCCATGCCTCTGAGTATGTAAACATTTGTATATCTAATAATATTAGACAGACAGATAGAATTTTGTAATAGACTACGTTTAGGACCTACATTTATAAAATTAATATCTCTATTTTGTTAATCTTGCCATATCCTGGAAGTGAACAGCCACTGAAGGTCGAACTGAGTATTGATGATCAACTGAATGAGCCATTAACTGTGTCAATCTTACATCACCAGTCAATACTCAATCAAGTCCCAGTTAAATCTTGGTCAAAGCAAGACTCAAGTAATCTCCAGTCATCACTTCTGAGTTAGTTTAACCCAATCAATAGAATAGTCTAAACTAATCCTCTTTGCTCTTTCAGTCACCTGTCATGGCCCAAGTTTAACATTATCTGAGTTATAAAGGCTTGAGGTGTAACGGATTACATGTAAACTAATTACATAATCAGAATATGAAAGTATTATCAAAAAGAACAATGCTGATAATCAAATTACAGCTAAATTGCAAAATTTTTAGGCTTTAAAATATGACAGCTTTTTCATCTGATATGTAATGTAGTACTAGACAAATTAATAGAATATAAAAATAACTTGGAGTCATGGAGTCAGACTGAAGACAGATGTTCTAACACCTGCTACACAGCACTTATTACTACACCTCCAGTGGTGAAAACAGGATACTCAAAATCTCAATGTAGTAGTAGCAGCAGTAGTAGTAGTAGTAGTAGTAGTAGTAGTAGTAGTAGTAGCAGTGGTAGTGGTAGTACCAGTAGATTTGACTGTACAGTTGCAAAAAAAAAAAAATCTTTCTTTGTAATAAAAAATAACAGTAACACTTAAGAATTGCTCACCACTATTAAACAGTAATAAAGCATTAATAAATATTTATAGATACTGAATTAACACTGATGTTTATAATTGTGCATTGATTTAGGCGAACTGAGCTTACTACCCAAGAAGAAGTTTATGACTCATTGGTGTTTATAAATGTTGATGAAATGCTTTGTAAATAATCAACTAGCTGTTTACTATTCCCTAACTAATACTTAAATAATGCTTAATCATAAGTGTTACCAAAATAACATTTAATTTTTTACATTTACTACTTGAGTAATATTATTTTAAAACATTAGACATATTTTTAGTACATTTTCCAACACAGTTCAAAGCAGAAAGGTATCATTCCCTCTACACTGTTTCTTGCTTAGAAACATAAGGATAGGCAAGGATAATACGAAAAGCCTACATGCAAGATGAGGTTTAAGTAATCAAAAATACATTAAGTACTCTGATGATATGATCTTTATGGACTCCATTGTCCTACACAGTTGTCCTTTGCATGATAGACTTGTGTTTCAGTTCCGCTCCAGAGTCCTGGCATTTCAGATTGGCTGACATTTACACAGCATTATAGCCTGCTTTGGTTGACTTGTACTCCTCTTCTCATATGTGATTTCCTCATTGTGTCTATATGACTTTGTCTTTTCTGTTGTCCTTTTCTTTGAGTCAGAATTGTGGAGCTCTTCAGCCTGGGGCCCATTAACCCTCACTGGGGTGTGCTGTCCAAATGTCTGGCCTACAGCAAGGCGGCCACCGACCCGTTTGTGTACTCACTGCTGCGTCACCAGTACAGGAAGACCTACAGCGCCCTTCTCAACAAGGTCCTCAAAAGGAGTCCGCTCAATGCATCTCATAACAGCACAGTGAGGAGCTACAACACAGTCAACAGTGTCCAAACACCAACCAAGCTGACTGACCAATGACAGGACAGCGCTCTCAGAGACTCTTATGAATCATGTCTGATATCACACGATGGAGTAGCATGAACAGAACAAGCTTCTGAGGGACAATGCAACCTGGAGAGACTCACAGACAAAACAATACATTATAATAGAATTTATTGACCAAAACTTTGGCACTTATGGTACGTTCACACTGCAAGTCTTAATGCTCAATTCATTTTTTTTTGCTCAAATCTTTTTTTTTTTTTTTTTTTTTTTTTTTTTTTTGTGTGTGTGTCAGTGGCTGTTAACATTTAACATTTTAAATGTGACCTCTATGAGTCTCATGTGTGAACCGTTTCCAGCCCTAAAGTGACCTGCATATGCATAAAAAGACAGAAAAGAAAAAAAGAGCATGGAGTGGTGGGACTGTGATGTGAGAGGCTTACCTGACACAGAGTTTATCCATAAATTCAGGATATTGTGGAAGATGTTTGAATACATCTGTCAGCAACACTCCTCAATCCTAATCAGCAACACTCCTCAATCCTAATCAGCAACACTCCTCAATCCTAATCAGCAACACTCCTCAATCCTAATTTCACAATATTTTTCATCTTATTTCTCTTCACATTTCTCCTCAGTACAGTTAAGATATGACCCCTCAAGTTTAGCTTCAGCAGGGTTGTCACCTTAAATTCAAATTAGGTTAAAACCTCTTTTTTTTTTGACTGACAAGCTACATCAACATTGCCTGCCAGGCTTGTTCATTATTTGATCAGGCCAGTACCTGCCTCTTCCAGCGAGAAATTATACAGTCTTTTGTATTTCAATAACATAAAAGTCAGATGAAATGTGACTTGTTCATTCAGACTGCAGTCATATTGTAAAAGATCAGATACGTATCTGATTTAAGAGCACATATGAAATGGGTTGCATTTGAAAAAATCAAATTTGTGCTATTCACACTGTCACACACACAAAAAACTGTTATGGGTCACATATGGGCAAAAAAGTCAGATTTGGGTGACTTTTACTTGCAATGTGAACGTAGCCTTAGACCCCAGCAGGAAAGATGTTTTGCAATGTGAAGGAAGCAGAGTAGAAGATGAGAGGTGTGGCAGAGATGTTGCAGAGGTGTGGCAGAGATATGGCAGAGATGTGGCAGAGGTGTGGAAGAGATGTGGCAGAGGTGTGGCAGAGATGTGGCAGAGATGTGGCAGAGGTGTGGCAGAGATGTGGCAGAGATGTGGCAGAGATGTGGCAGAGATATGGCAGAGGTGTGGCAGAGATATGGCAGAGATGTCGCAGAAGTGTTGCAGAAGTGTGGCAGAGATATGGCAGAGATGTCGCAGAAGTGTGGCAGAAATGTGGCAGAGATGTCGCAGAGGTGTGGCAGAGATGTGACAGAGATGTGGCAGAGATGTGGCAGAGATATGGCAGAGGTGTGGCAGAGATGTGGCAGAGATATCTCAGAAGTGTGGCAGAGGTGTGGCAGAGATGTGGCAGAGATATGGCAGAGGTGTGGCAGAGATGTGGCAGAGATGTGGCAGAGATATGGCAGAGGTGTGGCAGAGATGTGGCAGAGATATCTCAGTAGTGTGGCAGAGATGTGGCAGAGATGTGGCAGAGATATGGCAGAGGTGTGGCAGAGATGTGGCAGAGATATGGCAGAGGTGTGGCAGAGATGTGGCAGAGATGTGGCAGCGATGTGGCAGAGATATGGCAGAGGTGTGGCAGAGATGTGGCAGAGATGTGGCAGAGATGTGGCAGAGATGTGGCAGAGGTGTGGCAGAGATATGGCAGAGATGTCGCAGAAGTGTTGCAGAAGTGTGGCAGAGATATGGCAGAGATGTCGCAGAAGTGTGGCAGAAATGTGGCAGAGATGTGGCAGAGATGTGGCAGAGGTGTGGCAGAGGTGTGGCAGAGGTGGGGCAGAGGTGGGGCAGAGGTGTGGCAGAGGTGTGGCAGAGGTGGGGCAGAGGTGGGGCAGAGGTGGGGCAGAGGTGTGAGAAATGAGAGAGGAGGGGTATTGTTTGTAGGCAGATGGGCAGCAGCGACTGGAGAGGTGGAGTTATTTCAGAACAGGAACAATTTTATACATTTGTGAAAAGCATAGATTTTTAAGACACAGTTTTATATAGTGATTGAATAAACAACCTGTTTATTATAACACTATATTTTGATGGACAGTATTTTGAATTAAAAAAAAGTTAATGACAGTTAAAAGAAACACATCCAAACACTACACTAGTGATAAAAGCGTGGACATCACACATGCAGATTGCTTTCATACATGTAACACTTTATTTATTTTTAGTTTACAAAATGCAAGGAACACAAACAAGAAATAAATATGAATCAAGTAGTATGACCAGCTTTTGTAGACTTGCTCAGTTTTTTGAAGCAAGGTTGCTTAGACCTTCAGCAAATAAAAGCCGTCTCATATTCTTCATTTCTCTTCATGTTATTCCCAGACAGACTTAATGCTGGCTCTGTTAGGACAACACCACAACGTACACGGCTGAAGATAGTTCCTGAAAACACTGAATGTACTATGTTTGGGCTCACTTTGTTTTGTAAACCACTGAACAAGTACTGTACATTTAAAGATGTTTGGGTACATCTCAAATAAATAATATAACTATAATATAACTGTTCTAATTCAGACCTGACCTCTGACCTTAGTAAGGTATAATTGTGTAATGCTCAATATATTTACATCTGTGTTTTTAGGGTGGCCATTAAAATATGGTTCAAAAGACAAAATAATATGAAAATGTATTGTAGTAATTCTTAGTTTCTTACATGTGTTTCATCAGCCCCTGGACCTGTGGGATTTTATTGAGACTGAAATCTAAAACCCAGAGCTGTTGTGGCTCAAACAGCAGCAGTTCAAATCCTTAAATTCCTTTATGGCCTCAAGTCATTCTCTCCCAAATTTCATAACGTACATGACCAATGACCAATGACAATATCATTTTGCAACCAAAAGAATATGAATATGATTATAAGAAGAAAAAAACACAGACAAATAAAAAGCAAACTTATCAATGAAAACAGTATCATTACAAATTTTGATTTCATAGATATATTTTAGCAGCGAAGCACAGAAAAGTGAGTTACTTTTTAAAGGCTTGGTTGCGTAGAGTTGTCTGGTTTCTTCAGTGCCTTGCAAACTGTGAACTCTGCTGAAACTGAACAGAACATTTTCTCATGTTGTTATAAATCTATGTGGAGTTTGTTGTTTACAGGTACAGTTATTATATTTTGCAGAACAGGTTAAAGTCATTTGAATGTGATACTGTAGCAACTATGGATATTTTTATTATTATTATTATTTCTCTCTAGTGTGAGTGAAAAAGTGTAACAGCAGCAGTGGAACAACTACCATTGTCTTGAAATTTTAGGAGACAAACTGCTGAAGTAGCCCGCTTAAGTGAATGTACTGCATTTGTTAAGTAAGTTTTATGAATCAGGATGCTCCACAAGAAGAAGACGCTCTAGTGACCTGAAGTGTATTTAGTTTTGTGATAAGTGTGTCACATTTTGAGCTAAATGTGTTTGTGAATATCTTTGAATAAATGCTGTGCATTTGGCATTTTGAACTCTTGACTGGAGTCATTTTGTACATTTTGTGTTATCAGTGGACAGAGTGAGGTGTAAAAGACTGCCATTTTAGATATAATACATCTAAAGTCATGTCTGCCAAAGCTAGCACATTTGTTCCCACGCACTTATTTAACAGAGGAGTAAGAAATAATTTGAGAAATTATTTCAAATGGCGTCCACCCACAGTTCTGCCAACAAAGACTTTTTTACAAAAGCACTATAGGGCTGGGAGTAGAAGGTTTTCCTAATTACAGGCTGCTAAGAACAGAAGTGAGAAAGCCGAAAGTGGAGCTGAGATAAGGAGCAGAAAGGTAGTGTGTGGCACAGCTGTGACAGATCTGAAGGATTGTGGGTACCGCCAAACCACTTCATCTTCATCACGCCAATGTGAGCCAATAAACAACAGTTTTTTTTCTCGTTTTAAAAAACAGGATGTAAAACTGCTGCACCCACTACCATCTGACAGTTCACAGTGGATTAGAGCCAAGGCCAATTAGGAGAGTGTTTCCCCGAGGGGAGCCACCGTGAGTGGGAGACACAGACTCCGGCCGGGATCACATGAAACACTGAGTACACACCAGTGATGAGCACACAGTGGGTAGGAAGCACCAGAGTGCACGGCAGTCTGCCCTGGGATCACTTCACCACCACAGAGCCTGACTTCACTAAGACCAGCTTTAGCTCAAATCTACATCTCACTGTTACACAGTCTGCTGCTGAGACTACAGACACATCTGCTGCACTTTTCCATAACTTCATTTTAAAATGCTTTTGTGAGAAAGGTCAAATGTTGCCTCACTTAAAACAGCTCTGAAACTTTTATATGAAGTTGTGACATGTCTCGATGGCAGCTTCCCTATCACAAAATTACACTATGGAGTATTACTTGCAGGGCCAGCGCTAGGATTTTAGTGGCCCTAAACAAAATTTTGATTGTGGCCCCCTAATTACTGCAAGAGCCAACACCAAATAAACCACTGCATAATCAGACACACATATAATGGACAAGGACAATCAAATTAACCGGCAGCAGTAGCTCAGTTGGTAGAGATGCTTGTCCACTAGCGTGAAGGTTGGCAGTTCAAGCAAGACACTTCATCCACCTTGCCTGTATCAATCAGCCCATGTCAGTGTGACTGTGTTTGGTGGTGGTCAGAGGGGCTGTAGGCACAAATTGGCAGCCACGCTTCTGTCAGTCTGCCCCAGGGCAGCTGTGGCTACAGAAAGTCACTGAGTGTGACTGAGGAGTGTTGCATGAATAGCAGACAAGTTTATATTTGGGACAATATAAAGCAGGGGGGTCTGGTTCTGACCTTTCTGATCAAAAAGCCCCCCTAGTGGTTGTGTCTCTAAACAACCACATAAAGCGTTTAAGCCAGGAGCCGCTCCTGATTACTTGCACATACATGTCACAAAATCATGGAAATTAGTTATCTCTGTATCTCTTTAATAAATTGATTGACATTTGTATAAAATACATTATTAGAACAAGACTTGACACGGTAAGCTAGTTAGTTGTTGGTCGCTTTTGGTGACAACTTAACAAAATGCAATTCCACATCTGACGTCCTTCCTTTCTTAAGTCTGTTAGCACCTGTTGTAGCCCTACAGTGGCGGTTGTCTGTAAACACCCACTTTAACATTTTGGTAAGACCTAAGAGTAACTATCACTATTAAGAAGAATTGAAGCATGAATAAATATGTAATTAATAATATTTTAACAAATAAATAGTTTATAGAAACTGAAGTAACTCTGATGTTTATAATTATTTTTTTATGTGCGCTTTTTACTCAAGAATAAATATTAATAACAATGTTTATAACGCACTTTATTAATGTGGGAGTAATGCTTTGTAAAAAATCACTTAACTGGTTACAAGTGCTTAACTGATGTCATGGAAGATTGTGTTAAGGCTGTGCTTCTTCTCCAGCAGTGCTCAGTTTGTCTTATAGGTGAGCAAACTAAGCACAAAGCAATTGACTTTCCACTTCCTTGTAATATTAATAACAGTAACAGCGTTGTTATAGGTGGCAGTTAAATTCCTAAACCCTAAAATATTTAACTCATGTTTTATTCATAACTTGTTTGGGTTATAGTGTCACTTTCTGAGCAGACTTTTCACATTTCCCTTTACCCCAGATCTATCACAGTCACAGCTGAAGATCTCGTGCTCTCTGTAAGTTTCCTGCTGGAGGAGCGAACGCTGCCACATACTGTGAATCATGGGAAAATTGGACCCAAATGCCATGGTATTCCCCAGCGCCCTCAGACAAACAGCCTGCACAGCTCACACAGTATTTCTGTCCTGGAATGCTATTTGTTTTTTCTCTGGATGGTAAAATAAATGTTTAGTGGGAATCAGAGTTTTATTTAGACACGATCAGACAGCCATATGAAACTGCTGCCTCACAGTTTACTTTTGGATTTGATCCTGTTAAAAGACACTTGTACAAATCTTTTTTCTTCTTTTTTTTTTAATTTTGAGACTTTGGAACAGTTTTCTCCTTTAACATGTCAGCTTTCACACTGAAATGACAAAACTTTCCAGCCTGCATGAATGTGTTAATTTCATTGCATTTAGTCAACTTGTGTCTATAGATCTGAAATGTCAACTTCAAAGACCGTTCTCTCAAAATGAGTTTTTCTCACTCTGAGTCAGATGTCTCCATTTCAGCAGCACCTACAGGCACCAGATTTTACAGTGTTATACTTAACTATATTTTAAAGTTCTGCTGAGTACTCAGGGATTGTTTGATCTATATTTCCTGGCCTGATTTATTGGGCATTTCACACTTAAAACAAGCCCAAAATAGATTTTTTAAGGCAGTATTATCTAATTTACTGAAACACACACTCAAAAGAAAATCCATATTTCTGGCAACACTTAAAATACCCCTTCACTATTCCACTACTAAGCAGTAATAAGACATTAATACATATGTAATTAACAATAATTTCAACAATAAAAAATATTGATCCCAAATTAACACTGATGTTTATAATTTTTTTTACAGATTTTCATGCAGTTATTACTGAATAATTAAACATTAATAACAATGTTTGTAATGTAAGAGTGTGTAAATGTTGAAGTAATGCTTTGTAATTTATCAAACTGTTTACTAATCCTTAATTAATCCTTAATGAAAGCTTAATAGAGTGAGTTATTCTAAATTGTTATCATAATTACCTCTGTAAAAAAACTTTCATTTAATATTAACAAAACAAATGTGCAGAAATTGCTTTTTCAAATCTGTTTTTTACCTCTATAATACCTTATTTACATTTTTTTCCCTTATTCACCTGTACAGTAGAGTCTCGCCTTAAGGATGATCATTAAGACTTTCACTTGTTGCTTAGTAACAATGGTTTAGGAGCACCATTTTAGATCTTCTGCAGCAGCTATCAAGGCCCACAACTTTACAACAATATCCACACTGAAACATGAGGACGGATCTATTTACTGAACAAAACTATACGCTCGGACAGCTCAGCGCTCCACCAATGCATTGGCCCTATCTCGCAATGTTAAAGCGTTAAAGTGGTAAAGGCCTGAACTCAAATCTTCTAGTTCAGGAATAATTATTTGTAAATAAACTAATAATCTGTTCCTTCTTTGACTATTTATACTCTTTCTTGAAAATCATTTTTAGCTATCTTGGTCCAGATTAATCAACAAACCAACAAACACCGGAAAAACATATCTACCTTGGTGGAGATAACGAATTTTGAATATTGTAAAGCAGCTCCTTGGTCCAAATATTGTCAGATGTTGAGCTCTTTGGAGGATTTAGTGGAGGACAATGGAAGCGCATAGTGCTGAATATTAAAAGTAGCAAGAGAGTGACCATTAAAAAACATGAGACCTGTATACTGCACTTTTCAGTTTGGGTGAAATGCAGGTTACCACTCCACCAAATAAAAACAAAACACAGCCACCAAAATCAAATCATAAACAAAAAGCAACCTAAAGTCCATTAAAGCTTCTCCTTTTGTGTTATATTTAGCTAAAAGCCGCTATATTAAAAGGGTTTGCAAAGGTATCTTAGGTGAGCATACAGGGTGAAGAAATACATTTGGATACTTCTAATGTAATCCTCCTCAAGACATTGGGAATTAATTTTATTTTAAACAAAAATATAATACTACTTTACTCCACTGTCCACATACATGCATTTGTATTTAAACTGATAAGAACCAAGAAGGGGTAGGCTTTGTATTTAATCACTGGTTCTTCCAACACCATTTCCAGCTTTTTTCTCACAAAACCCTAAATGCATCAGAGATATGATTACTGCCGATAGGAGCACAAAAGAGTATTTTAATGAGCCCATGGTTTTCCATACAGCCTACTCCACTCAAGCACCATCCAAGGCCTGCTCTGTTCCTCCTCTGCAATAACAGATAATCCTCTGAAGAACCGCATAACCCCAACCGCATACAGCTCCTGATTTAAAGAGACATCCCGACCTGACCTTTACATCAAACCTCACAGGACACAGAGAGGGGGACATTATATAATATGATAAGGTTATTATTGCACACATTATTCTTCAAAAATGGCATTCTTCAAAATTGCATTAACCTGTACAGTGCAAGCTATAAACACAAACATTGTTGAGTTAAATGAAGTGTTCTTGTTTTGTTGTTTGTTAATGAACACAAAGAGGTGTGGTACAGTAGTCCTGCAAAACTGTGAAAAGCGTTTAGATAATGAAATCAATTTGCAATTTGAAGAACAACATCAACAAATCTCATAATAAATATCAGTTGTGTAAAAGCAGAGTTTGTCCTCGCTGGAACTTGTAGCAGCAAAAATAAGAAAGGTATGAAGCTCCACAAGATTGTAGAAAGTAAATAAATATCTTTTTTGGGGGGATAATTACGAATTACTTCTGTTGTGTTGGTTGGTTTGTTAGTTAACAAAATGAAAAGTAAAGGTTAGTTTCAGCAAATCTGACAAAAAAGAAATCTGGATCTGGAACAAAAAATATCCCAAAAAATATTTTTATTCTTTACCATTGTGAGATATAAGGATGTTGTGGTAAAAAGTTTGAGTCCAGGCTTGGGCACTATATCTTCTTACAATATACAATATTGCTACCCAAGTGTTTAGGTTATAACATATTTATGACTGGTGTGTTCCACTTTGATTCACTATACTGTATATGACAACATTATATAGAATTCACCTATAAAACAAAAGATATTTATAATTCTAATTCACATTACAAAAGATGAGACACAAGCCAAATGACATTGTAAGTATCCTATAAACAAAACTATTAATTAGAAGGAACTTTCTATCCACTGTATGTGCTCAAAGTCCTCTCATTTTGTTGGTTACAGTTATGAAGCAATAAAACATATTTTGTCCTTTCCAGGAAATGTCATGTCTGCGTCATAAGCCCAGCTGAGTAATCTAATGACAGCCGACTCCACAGGAGGCAATTCTGATACAGTTATAAAAATAGTTCAGTCACAAAAATAATCTCTCTGACTTGTGCTCTTATCAGAATTCACTAAAAACTGCAGATGTGCCAACTGTATTGATTTGCATTTAAACTTCTTCTGAACCAGCCCATTATTAAACACTTGTGACATCCTTCAAAGCTGTGTTTCATGCTTTGTGTGAAAGAAAGTTTGAGTTTGGGAAGTTGAACTGTGGCAGCTGCAGCCTGAGCTACTCCACAAACAAGAGGATATATGAGAATATGATGTGTGTAGCTTCAGTGGTCACAGTGAGACAGTGGAACCTTAGTTTTTCATCAGAACACACTAAAATGTGAGTTTCTGGATTTATAACAGATGGAGTCTTGTGAAATTAATGATAACCCAATTTAATCTCATATTTTGTCAACAGGGAAATGTCAAAATCTGAAAATCATTGTCCCAATGACACATATATTATTTTTGTACTGGAAAGATTTATGGGTGCATCTCCATGGTTTACCCTGCAGAGCTCATTGCATGAACACAAGCGACCCAGGTTTGATTCTGGCTCAAGTCAATTTGCCTGGTGTCCTTCCCCTGTGCCTTATCCTGCTTCCTGTCAGGGAAGGGTTAAAAAACTAATACTATAATTAAAAGTACTGTAGATATTTATGACCAATGGCCAACAGCTGAGAGACAGTGTATACTGGGTTGGCCTCCTGCTGGGACATGACATCTTCCCTAGGGAGGAACAGAGGCTGTATTCCAAGCCCTCCTGGGTCATCCTCTTTAATGGAGTGTCCAGCCACCCTGGAGAAAGTTCCTTTCATCTGCTTCTATTTGAGATCTTGTTCTTTGGGCTATGACCCACCATTTATGACCATAAGTGAGGGAGGAAACATAGATCAGCAGGCTAAGAGCATTGCCTTATAAGCTCCTTCTTCACCACAGCCAGTACTGGTACTTGGACCAACTTGTGACCAAGACCCTGGGATATTTGAGCTCCTCCATTGTGGGATGGAGGTGGCCACCAACCAGGAGGGCACAAGCCATGCTTTTCCAATTGAGAATTACAAAACAGCAACAGTTTATTATGTGCCCCACACCCTGACCTCTGATTGTATGTGTATCCAAAAGCCAAAACAAATAGACATACAAAGGTCTAATCAACTATTTGTTACATCTCTGGATATCCAACTCAAATCAAGGGGGATGGGTAACCAAAGATAAACAAAAGCAAATTGTTTTTTGTGTAAATACTATTCAATTTAGTTTTGACTTACACCGTGCATCTTAAAAGAACACAGACTTGTTAACCAGTTTATATTATCCCACTCATTTAAGATAAAGGTTTCCTCCTCAAAAGTAGCTGCCTCACATGTGTCCCGTTAGCATGCTGCCCATGTACCTCAGCTCTGGCCGGCACACAAGGCTCATATTCACACTGCTCCTTCATTGACAGAGCGCCGCACGCACGCTCCCTACTCTTCCCCGATCCATTGAGTTGACCTGACAGCATTTCAATTTAAATCCAAGCCATGCATATGTGAGATGTTTTTACTTATCACACGCCTTATCTAGAAAATACAATAATGCAATCGCTACAGGAGAAACTGAGCCTTTATATACTGCGGCTTAAAAGACAAAGATAACAGTGTGGGCTATGATATGTGACAGGTAGTGCAAGCTTTTTTATTACCTGCCTGTCATCCGTGCCCATCAGACGCCCCTGGTAAGCCAGCATCAGAAATCCCATCCAACTATAATTGAGACAAGATAAGGGCAAAGCTAAAGTGCCATGAGGTGGACGTTTTCTTTTTAAAAGGTGTCAAGAGGTGAAGACATAATTCCTGGTTTGAAAATAGTTCACTTTTAGCCCCCCAGAAAAAAAAAATCCCTTAGGACAGTGGTTCTCAAACAGTAGAGTAACACAGAAAATATTTGGCTTTTCAAGTACCAACTTTAATTAACAGACTAAAATGTGTCCAAGTTTAACACTATGGTCAAAAAATCATCCAACATAATCAGACACAGTAATTCTCAGTGTTTTATTACTCCAGATTCTGCACGAGTATAATTTTTGAGACAGTCTGATTGTCATGATTGTCATGACAGTCTGATTGTCAAATCTGGGACAACTGCTTGGCTTTCAGGACCATACTGAATATCGGTCACCTTTTCACATGCAAATATTTAGCAAAAAGCAGTTGTTTATTGTTAGCAGTAAGCAGGGCTTGACAATAACACTAGCCAACCAGCCAAATGCAGATTGATTTTCACTGCCACATTTTGTCTCATTAGAAACTTTGGCAGGTTTGATTTTATGAATGTATTTTAACTTTAGAGGTCCTCAAATCATGTTGCTTTGTTTGAGTCTACGCGTAATTTTGCATATAATTAATCTTGATCACAGGAAAAACTAAAAAAAAACATGTATTAACATAGACCACATGGGAAAAGATACAATTTATTCTGCCTAGGTAATCCTATTTTCTAAACATTTAATAAATATCTCTCTGTACATGAAACCAAACTCTACATTTCTTTAAGTATGTCTATAAAATAAATACAAAAACAAAAAGTAAGTAACTAAAAGAAATCATCTGTCTTCTGGCTTATTTTTGTTTTTAGCTTTCTCACCTGCACAAAAGCATTGTCGATGTAACCATATGTTAGTTTCTTATTATTTTTTTACTTTTGCGAGGCCTTTTAGGTTTAGTACCAAACTGGTTTTGTAGCTCTGCCCTTAGTCTCATCCACAGACCCACTGCCTTAGCAAAAAAACACGACTTGACAACCAACTGGATGTGACTCGAGTTCAATATTCGTGTACGCAAACACTATCAATCAATTTCCTCGACACCAGAAATGTAAAGAGGGCTACCATTATACAGAGACACACAAAAGACCACTGGGACGGACTGTGAATCTATCAGAAAAGGATCGGGAACAAAACTTAATCCATGCAATCACCGCCTTGTAGCAGCTAAGAGCCGCTGGCTTTGGGAAAAATCCATCAAAGTCATCTCATTAGGAGCACTTTGAGCAGTGAAAGGAGCCCCCGAGACAATGGACGTCACTTTTCAGAGAACAGTGGGTACATGAGCATAAGGCTCTCACGTTCAGGTCAGCCGCTGTCGTGTCAAGAAGGGCTATCAGGAAGAAACACAATGGGCGAGGAATACCTGAAATAGCACAGGTAACGTCACGCGTCCGTAAGATGTGGTGGCAGTTTCAGAGACAAAAAGAACTCAGCTAGAAGAGTGAGGAAGATTGAAATGGTTCACATCAATAAACGTAAATGCTTAGCAGTCAGATGCTCCATGGTAACAGGTACGTCCCCTTAGAATGATATCGTTCTACCAGATGTTTGTCAACAGTAAGTTATACACATATTCTTGTTCCTGGATACCTTATCTACACTATATCAAGGTTTTTCACAGTTTTATCCCTTTGGGTGTTTTTTTTTTTACTTTGGAAAATAAAAAGTTCTATCTTTAATGTCAAACCTTAATTTGGAACTCAACAAAAAAGGCGAGTTAGTTTCTGGAGAATAAGAGATTTTTACACGGAAAAAGTATAAACAGTACAGAAATGTATAACATGTTAAACTTTAAAATATAGAGCTATTGCATATATGCAAACAATTTCTATGTAAAATATTGCATTTTACTTTCAAATGTGTGATGTAGTCTTAAAAACAGTTAAATTCCAAAAATAAATTGACTGCTGAAATAAAACTTGTTCATTTTTGTATTTTGTATGTGTTTTTTTAATATAGAACCTTATAATTCCAACTGAATGTTGGGTTTTCAGCATTAGAAAGTTCTATCTGTGGATGGCCAGTTCTAAAAAGTCCCACTTCAAAAGTTTCAAAGATTTTGAAGTTATAAATTTACATTCTCTTTAATGTGCCTTTAATTCTATGTATTAAAGAAATGTTGACCTTATATTAGTTTTACTATTTTTATGGTCAAAACTTCAAAACCTAATTATCTCAAAACCACTCAGATAGTACCCTATAATTCTAAGGGGACAAATTAGATTTGATTATTAATTTGATATTATTTTAAATACCAGTATCATCACTTGTCATCACGCAGCACTGCATGACTAAAACTGTAACCAGTATCTATACCTAAAAAAAGTTGTGATCTTACATTAGCTTTGAGATAGTGTGTACATTTTTTCACATACAAATTCACATACACATACAAACATAAAGCTGAGTTATATTATGCTTTTATTTATAATTTTAAACCAATATTGATTACCTCTTGAACAGCACTGCACATTTTACAACCTTTAAAAATATTATCTCACTAAAAGAGAACACTTTTAATAATCACTCTACTGATGCCATAAAGAAAAAGTGAAGAGACCAGCAGAGTCTCTTTTTGAACACACACACACACAAAAAAACTTTTTGTATGATGCCATGCTACAAAATAAAAATAGCTGTGAGGAATCAGTGGAAACAGAGATATACACTGTTTTTTGGAGAAATAAATGCGAGCAGACTGAATGTAGATGGCTTGTTGATTGGTCAGTGCTTCCAGGAGTGGGCGGGGATTCATGGGAGAGGCGGAGGTTCCTGCAACCAAGCGTTCAGAGACCTCAGAACACCCATCCCAGAGAATACAGGATTAGTTAAACATCTGTAAATGAAGCAAAACACAACTCAAGGTCTGTTTTTGATAAGGGAACATTATCTTATGGTAGAAAGCTCTAAAAAGTCAATTGTGCATAATATATTCCCTTTAAATAAATAAATGTCAGTAATATCAGAATATTATAAGTCCATTGGCCCACTAGCACAGGCAGAAATTCAAAATCATTTTCACTCTTATGTTACAGCTACAACACACAGCATGGTGCACAATAGAATCAATACAATCACGTGTAGAAATGTTATTTATATATAAATAGGCCAAATGAAACACATCACATTACTAAGGTTGCAACAATAAAAACACGTAACTCTACTGAGACGCACACTGACAACTGTCACCGGTGAGACGCACATTCACTTTGTGTGGCGTCATCGGTGACAGCAGCAGACACACATGAAGAGCATATGCAACCCATAATGATGTAGACGAGGGTAGTCTGAAAAATAAAATGGAAAAGCGGTAATGGAGTGACATCATCATTGCACATCAAAAGCCGAATGAAGTGTGAACACCATTTCCACTGCTCTGTTGGGTCCATTTGTCTCTGATTATGTCTTTTAGAACCGTTCTCTGCAAAGGACATAAGTAAAAACACAAATTATGTTGTATTATAGTGCAAAAACAACAGAATATGTACACTAAAGTAACTATATACAGGTTATTTATTTATTTGTTTGGTATTTGCGCGTTTAGGTTACAGCTGCTTGAGGCGACAAGCTACAAGTCACAGGAAGACGCTTGGGACTAAGTTACTGGAGTTGTACAAAACTGCAAATGTCAACACTTGGAGGACCTCAAGTGTTTTAGGAACAAAGCTTTTTAGATGATGCCTGATGAGAGATTAGTGTTCATGGCTAAACCTGCAAAACATACATTATGTTTTCAAAGGTTTTCACTCACCCACGTAAATAACTGAACTGTGGTAGAGACCTGCAGTGGGGGACGGGCATCCCGCGGGTCCCGCAGGACCCGACCCAAATCCTTAGGGATCGGGTGGTATTGACGTGGTCTTATGCGGGAGTGGGCGGTCAAGCAAAAACATGCCGGGTCCCGAGCGTCCCGAGAATTTTGAGTGCATGTTTTACTAGTCTTTATGGTAGCAGTCAAATCTAAATGTGGGCAAGTGTTCAGCTTTCTCGGGGCATTACGGTAACATGTCGCCTGTGTAGAGCAGCAGAGAAAGTAAAAAGACAGCCGAGCATGAAGAGTGAAACTGGGAGCCACACTTTTTATCCTACTTGGTCTGAAACTCAGGATCTGTAGCTCAATAACAAACACAGCACATGAACCTAGAGCTTTAACAGAACTAGGGCTGGGACTTTAATGCGTTAATCACGATTAATTAATTACAGAGAACTAATGCGTTAAAAAAATGTACGCAATTAATCGCACTTGTCTATGACAACACAGAACTTTTCTCAGTGACCCAGTTTCTGGCGCACAGTAACCAGGGCTGGACATCCACATGACCAAAACAACAAATGTGAGTGGAATTCAGCTGTGAACAGTTGGATAGTGTGCCTATATAAGTGCACTACAGGTAACTGCGGGGCAGAAGTCAGCTGCATCCGCGCAAACAGCGTCATTTTTCTTTCACTTTCAAACGCGCTGCTCAAGGCGCCGCTCATCGTCTCTGATCGTTCTCACAGCCGAATGCTGCATGGACGCACACAGGAGACAGCTGTCCATTTGGTTCAGATGCGAAGGACAGAAGACAGGTCCACGAGGAGGTCACAGGCGGAGGACAGAGGAGAAGAGAGGTGCACCGCATGTTACTACTATACAGGAGGTGGAGATCGATGCACAAACTCTGAATCCTGCCCTTTTTGAACACGGTGTTAGTTTGAAATCAAGTTAAAATATGCCAGAACATACAAATAAGCTCCTATATTTTATTTCTGACAAATAAATATTGCTATTTGATAAAAATGCGATTAATCGCGATTAATTAATTACAAAGCTTCTAATTGATTCGATTTTTCTTTTAATCAAGTCCCACCACTAAACAGAACATAAAACACAAGTTAGTTTTCTGCTTGTCTCCTGAATGCTGTGTGTGGCTGTGGCATGTGTCAGTACAAGCGGCCACGCCACTAGTCCCATGGAAAACCCCGTCATGTAAAAATTTCTCGGGGCCCATTGGGATCCATGAGAATCCTTCGGGTGGTCAGGCCATGGGAGACGTCGGGACCAGGACCGGAGCAGTCAGGGAAGCTTTGGGTGCAGGCAGGAGCGGGACTGAAAAGTCCCATGCAGGTCTCTAGTATGGGGTTGTTTTCAGGAGCTGGGCTTGGCCCCTTAGTTCCAGTGAAAGGAACTCTGAATGCTTCAGCACCAAGAGACGTTGGACAATTCCATGTTCCCAACTTTGTGGGTTTGGGGATGGCCACTTCCTGTTCCAACATGACTGTGCACCAATGCTCAAAGCACAGTCCATAAAGACATGGATGAGCGAGTTTGGTGTGGAAGAAGTTGACTGACCTCAACCTGACAGAACACCTTTGGGATGAATTAGAGCGAAGACTGCGAGCCAGGCCTTCTCAACCAACATCAGTGTCTGACGTGACTTAGCAGACTATATTTACATTTCTTGAATGAGATTGGCTAAAATAAGGATTTGCTTCAGCCTATTGCTTTTTTGGTTATTTTTGTATTTATTTCATTGTGATTTGTGCTAATTGCAGTAATATATGTGACCAAAAATAAACCAATCTAAATTTCAAAAAGTTCATATGGGTGTAAAGGCAGATGAGCTAATACTTTTGAAAATATAGTGTATATTAAAAGAACACCTATCTAATTTTTTGCTCTCCCATTTGATGGAAACTGTTGACTCATATTCAGTACTTGTATACAATCTGGTGTATATGTTTGCTTCTACATCAGAAAAAGAGACACTGCCATTGACTTGGAAAAAAAAAACCCTGCTCAACTACATATGATACTGCTCATATTACTACAACTAGTAATACTTCTGCTACTACCTCTTCTACCTATGATTACTATTGCTACTACTACTAATACCAACTTTACTATTTCACCTTCAAGCTAGAGACAAAATACTTCTCTAGATCTCTAAAAACTTATAGTATACCCAATCCAAACATGCCCCTGTTGCTTTTTCTTACATTTGTACATTTGTTGGAAATAAAAGATATATATTTTTACTTTTTTTATAGTTCACAAAGGTGTCAAGATTGCTACAGGGCTACATAAAAAGACACTCTGGTGGCAAAGTTTGTCGGTACAGAACACGATGTTGTATTTGTCCACTGTCAGATAAACCCAGGGTGCCTCTCTATTGTGCACCTAAATGGGATATGAGGGAGAGTTTCCTCACATTGAAATTGATGTCATGCCACAGTTGAACCATGACTGATTGCCTCAGCTCAGACCAGCAGAACCCGCACATTTATCTCTATCGCACAGAGGAAGACGCGGCGTTTCTCTGTTGTTGCCGCCGATAGCTGCTCATAAGGAAACCGATCCAATTCTCACATTTAGAAGCTGCACACATCCAATATTTCTGGGTCAGTGGTGGCTCAGTGCACCTTTCTCTGTAAAAAAAAAAACAACACTCTGTAACTAGTGACAAGTGAAGTTATTTCAAGAAACATTTCACATGCAAAAACTTAAATTTAACTTGTCACTCTCATCTTGCCATGCATAGTGGGGGAAACAGGGAAAACCTCTGCAATGTTTGTTGTTTTGTTTGCAAGATAACTCCAATAGTGAGATTTTTATTTCAGGAAAAGTCAGTAATGGTCCATGGAAGAACTTGTTAGTTTTTGGTGTGAATCCAGTGCACCATCTGGACCATGGAATTTTTGAAAGAATTTTGTGCCATTGCAAAATAGGACCAAAAATACTAACTCCAGCCAAGGTGTCAGTACACAAACAAATGATTAGTTATAGACTATTCAGACTAGAAATCAGGTTGACTTTATAGACCCTTCCTGCTACCGAGATTAATGTTCTATCTCATTCATTTCTACAAGGGAGCAAAATAAAAATATTAATATAGACATTTTTGGACAGCAGGAAAAAATTGTTGTTGTTTATATATTTGTTAAAAATTACTCTGAACCAATATAATCCAGATCTCATGGTTAGGTCCAGTTGCTGAAGTCAAATAGTTAAAGTAGGGTTTGTGGTGATTGATGAAATAAATCTGAGCATACAGTGTCAAACTTTTGTGGTCTGATACATTTCTGTAACTTCTTGTCCTGTGTAACATTGAAATTAAGAAATGTAAATTATTTATCCTTGCTAATTGTAGATGCTAATTGCAATGTTAAAGAAAATGGCTAAATGTTACACACCTGCTAATGTTTCCTAACCAGGCTCTGATATTACTCAGATGAGGTCGAGTGGTTGTCAGTTACCAAACCTGTCTTGATTATTCATAATTTATGATTTTTGGTGTCTAGTGTTAAATCCTCCATTAAAAAATGTATTGTACTTTTTTGTAACTTCCAGTACCAGTATTTGGGACCTTCAGTGCCACTGGGGTGACCTGACAGGAGCAGTGGGCGACCCCAGTGCATCTCTCGGGGAGCAGCTCTTCTCTTTTTCTCCAGGTCTTGATCCAGGACCCTGCTCAGGAGTTGCTGGATTTGCCAATAGTGTGCATGTTTTGGGGTTGATGGGAGAAACCAGAATATCTGGAGAAAGTCCACCCAAGGATAAGGAGAATATGCAAAGTTTACACAGAAAAGCCATTCTGAGTCCAGGAAGTGAATACAGGACTATTTTACTGAGGCAGCACAGTGGCAGAGTGGTGAGCACTGTGGCCTCACAGACAGTCCTGGGATTCTTTACCATTGGAAGAGGTACCCAATTTCTTTACTTAAGTAGAAGTACAGATGTAGGAGCAAAAATGTACTCAAGTAAAAGTATCACATGAACATTTCTACTTGAGTAAAAGCATAAAAGTACTAACAAATTTTCAAATGTACTTGTGAGTTAAAAAAGTTATTTTTTATTTTAATTTTTATAGTATTTCACAGATTGTTGAGAACTCATTAATGTGTTAATGTGAGAGATTTTGCTGAAAAATTGTGCTGATTACTGATGAAATGAACAAACTGATGCAGCAGAAGAGACTAAAACTCTCTGTGATGTCTTCTCCCTTTATTATTTTGATGTGTTGGTGTTTCTACTTTACTACATCTTTTATTCAGAAGCATCAGAAGAATTCATTTTGTTCAGAAGCCCTTTATGATGAGTTTGAAAACAAGGTCCGTTACGTCGCCCGGATTGGCGTCACCGGGGCCCCACCCTGGAGCCAGGCCTGGGGTTGGGGCTCGCAGGCGAGCGCCTGGTGGCCGGGTCTCCTCCCACGGGACCCGGCCGGGCCAAGCCCGAAAAGGCTACGTGGGACCGCCTTCCCATAGGCCCACCACCCACAGGAAGGACCATAAGGGGCCGGTGCGTTGTGATCTGGGCGGCGGTCAGAGGCAGGTGCCTCGACGGCCCAATCCATGGGCACAGAAACTAGCTCTGGGGACATGGAATGTCACCTCGCTGGGGGGGGAGGAGCCTGAGCTTGTGTGGGAGGTTGAGCGGTATCGGCTAGATATAGTCGGGCTCACCTCCACACACGGCTTGGGCTCTGAAACCCAGCTCCTTGAGAGGGGTTGGACTCTCCACCACTCTGGAGTTGCCCGCGGTGAGAGGCGGCGGGCTGGTGTGGGCTTGCTCATAGCCCCCCAGCTCAGCCGCCATGTGTTGGAGTTCACCCCGGTGAACGAGAGGGTCGCGTCCCTGCGCCTCCGGGTGGGGGACAGGTCTCTCACTGTGGTTTTGGCTTACGGGCCGAACAGCAGTGCAGAGTACCCGGCCTTCTTGGAGTCCCTGGGAGGGGTACTGGAAGGTGCTCCGACTGGGGACTCCGTTGTTCTACTGGGAGACTTCAACGCCCACGTGGGCAATGACAGTGATACCTGGAGGGGCGTGATTGGGAGGAACGGCCTCCCCGATCTGAACCCGAGTGGTGCTTTGTTATTGGACTTCTGTGCTAGTCACAGTTTGTCCATAACAAACACCATGTTCAAGCACAAGGGTGTCCATCAGTGCACGTGGCACCAGGACACCCTAGGCCGGAGGTCGATGATCGACTTTGTTGTCATCTCATCTGACCTTCGGCCGTGTGTCTTGGACACTCGGGTGAAGAGAGGGGCTGAGCTGTCAACTGATCACCACCTGGTGGTGAGTTGGATCCGCTGGCGGAGGAGGAGGCCGGACAGACTTGGCAGACCCAAACGTATTGTGAGGGTCTGTTGGGAACGTCTGGCTGAGCCCTCTGTCAGGGGGGTCTTCAACTCCCACCTCCGGGAGAGCTTCAACCAGATCTCGGGGGAGGTTGGAGACATTGAGTCCGAGTGGACCATGTTCTCCACCTCTATTGTCGATGCAGCCGTTCGGAGCTGTGGCCGTAAGGTCTCTGGTGCCTGTCGTGGCGGCAACCCCCGAACCCGGTGGTGGACACTGGAAGTAAGGGATGCCGTCAAGCTGAAGAAAGAGTCCTATCGAGCCTGGCTGGCTCTTGGGACTCCTGAGGCAGCTGACGGGTACCGGCAGGCCAAGCGTGCCGCTGCCCGGGCGGTTGTGGAGGCAAAAACTCGGATCTGGGAGGAGTTCGGGGAGGCCATGGAGGAGGACTATCGGTTGGCCTCGAGGAAAGTCTGGCAAACCGTCCGGCGCCTCAGGAGGGGGAAGCAGTTCTTCACCAACACTGTTTACGGTGGGGGTGGGGAGCTGTTGACCTCGACTGGGGATGTTGTCGGGCGGTGGAAGGAATACTTCGAGGATCTCCTCAATCCCACCGACACGTCTTCCGTTGAGGAGGCAGAGGCTGGGGACTCGGGGATGGACTCGTCCATCACCCAAGCTGAAGTCACCGAGGTGGTTAAAAAGCTCCTCGGTGGCAAGGCACCGGGGGTGGATGAGATCCGCCCTGAGTACCTCAAGTCCATGGATGTTGTGGGGCTGTCGTGGCTGACACGTCTCTGCAACATCGCGTGGCGGTCGGGGACAGTGCCTCTGGACTGGCAGACCGGGGTGGTGGTCCCTCTTTTTAAGAAGGGGGACCGGAGGGTGTGTTCCAACTACAGGGGGATCACACTTCTCAGCCTCCCCGGGAAAGTCTATTCCAGGGTACTGGAGAGGAGAATTCGGCCGATAGTCGAACCTCGGATTCAGGAGGAACAATGCGGTTTTCGCCCCGGTCGTGGAACAGTGGACCAGCTCTATACCCTCCATAGGGTGCTTGAGGGTTCGTGGGAGTTCGCCCAACCAGTCCACATGTGCTTTGTGGATTTGGAGAAGGCGTTCGACCGTGTCCCTCGTGGTATCCTGTGGGTGGTACTCTGGGAGTATGGGGTCCGGGGCCCTTTGCTAAGGGCTGTCCGGTCTCTGTATGACCGGAGCAGGAGTTTGGTCCGCATTGCCGGTTGTAAGTCGGACCTGTTCCCGGTGCATGTTGGACTCCGGCAGGGCTGCCCTTTGTCACCGGTTCTGTTCATAATTTTTATGGACAGAATTTCTAGGCGCAGCCAGGGGCTGGGGGGTGTCAGGTTTGGGAACCACAGGATTTCATCTCTGCTTTTTGTGGATGATGTTGTCCTGTTGGCTTCATCAGGCCAAGACCTTCAGCGTGCACTGGGGCGGTTTGCAGCCGAGTGTGAAGCGGCTGGGATGAGAATCAGCACCTCCAAGTCCGAGGCCATGGTTCTCGACCGGAAAAGGGTGGTTTGCCCTCTCCAGGTTGGGGGGGAGTTTCTGCCTCAAGTGGAGGAGTTCAAGTATCTTGGGGTCTTGTTCACGAGTGAGGGAAGGATGGAACGTGAGATTGACAAGCGGATCGGTGCAGCGTCTGCAGTAATGCGGTCGTTGTATCGGTCTGTCGTGGTGAAGAAGGAGCTGAGCCGAAAGGCAAAGCTCTCGATTTACCGGTCGATCTACGTTCCTACTCTCACCTATGGTCATGAGCTTTGGGTCATGACTGAAAGGACAAGATCCCGGATACAAGCGGCCGAAATGAGTTTCCTCCGCAGGGTGGCTGGGCGCTCCCTTAGAGATAAGGTGAGGAGCTCAGTTACACGGGAGGAGCTCAGAGTAGAGCCGCTGCTCCTCCACATTGAGAGGAGTCAGCTGAGGTGGCTCGGGCATCTGTTCCGTATGCCTCCTGGTCGCCTTCCTGGGGAGGTGTTCCGGGCATGTCCCACCGGGAGGAGGCCCCGGGGAAGACCTAGGACACACTGGAGGGACTATGTCTCTCGGCTGGCCTGGAAACGCCTTGGGGTCCCCCCGGTAGAGCTGGAGGAAGTGTCTGTGGAGAGGGAAGTCTGGGCATCTCTGCTTAGACTGCTGCCCCCGCGACCCGGTCCCGGATAAAGCGGAAGAAGATGGATGGATGGATACATCTTTTATACTTAGGTACTGTGTGTCCATAATGACAACACAGCAGATTTTAACTCAAACTCAAAATACTAAATACAAACAAAAATACTCTGTACTTCGAACCAATTCAAAATTGTAGTGGAGTAAAAGTACCCCTTGTAAAATTTACTCAAGTAAAGTACAGACACATAAAAACTGTACTTAAGCAAAGTAACTAAGTACTTTTACTTTGTTACATTCCACCACTGGAGATAGAGTAGCAGATGGTAGAGCTGTTCATCCACTAACCAGAGGGTTGGTGGTTCAAACCCCACTACTGCATACTGCTGTAGTGTCCCTGGGCAAGACACTTGACTCACTTTGGCTTCAGTGTCTGTGTGCACTGGTAAATGAATGTGTGAGCATCTGTAAGTGTGAATTGGTGAGTGGTTCCTTGATGTAAAGCACTTTGAGTGCCCTTGGAGGTAGAAAAGTGCTGTATAAATGTGACCATTTAGAAGTTTTCTCTCCAAGTGCTTTTTAGTTATATTTAGAGAGCAAGTACATCCATTAAGTTAATGCTGTTCGCCTTAAAACATGTTATTACTTGTCTAAGTGGTTATAACACACACATACAAGAGATTTGTACAATTTAATGCTGTACTGCACTTTTGAAGTGGCTAAATTTTTAAGAAGGCACTGCTCTGAACCCCCTGAGGTTGAGCTAGAACAAACATGTCTGATGAGTCAAATCCCCTTTTTCAACATCTCAAGTGAAATATAAAAATAGTTTTTCATTGAATGCTGAAAGATAATGACGGCCAGAGACTCAGAATAATACATCAGAGATGTACTCAAGTAACAATTAAATGAATCTTAAAATGTTACAAAATGGTTCAGAGTGTAATTCGTGTTTTTTCTATAGTTGGATAAATTGGGCTGAGACTGGCAGATGAACTCAATTTACCATTCTTAGCTGACAAAATGTACAAATGATGGCATTACTTTAGCCATCTGTAAAGCCTTATGTTGTTTTCTGTAATCCTGTACAAAAGTTTTATCTCTAGAGTATGTCCCTATAGTATTATTTGGTTTTGAATTTACTCAGCAGACAATTTACCTGATGCCTTCCCATCATCCTACAATTTAAAATGTCCATAAGACTCACTTGACTGCACTTGACTGACACTGCTGGACATCTGTTTGTGCACGACAATCTTCATTTCCTATAAGCAGCAGCAGTTCACCTTTAGACCTCTTTAGTGTTTGTAAACATTATTCCTGCAGACACAGAATGGTGGCACGAGTTAAGCAATACTTTTTCCACGCAACAGATAGCATTAGCCACCAGTTATCTCAACTGACAACAACCAGTCGACTATGTGTAATGTCAGTGCATGGTTAGAAAACATTAGCACATTAGCTAATAACTGAGTAATAATTGTTTACTTTGTCATAGTATGTTCACAATTAATAGTAGTCAATTCCGTTACTTAAAGGAGATATATTATGCTTTTATTCATATTTTTAAACCAATCGTGGTTGCCTCGAGAACAGCATTGCATGTTTTACAACCTTTAAAAACATTATCTGGCTAAAAGAAAATGTTTTTAAAATGTACTCTACCATTGTCATAAAGAAACAGGTGAAGAGAACAGCAGAGGGCAGCAGAGTGCTACGGTCTTTTGAACATACTATATTTCTAAAAGTATTAGCTCACCTGCCTTTACACACATATGAACTTAAGTAACATCCCATTCTTAATCCATAGGGTTTCATATGACTCCAGCCCACCTTTTGCATCTATCTATGTCAGACAACTACCTATCTGATGTTCTCATCCATTGTCAGACACTGATGTTGGATGAGAAGTCCTGGCTCGCAGTCTTCGCTCTATGTTTTTGATGAGGGAACAACATTATCACTTTGTAGAAAGCTTAGAAAAGTATATCCCTGTTAAGGTTACCTTATTACAGTAGGTTTACAGTGGTGTTTGATGGGTAAGCTGTTGTAGTTTGCTGTGGCTCTGTAACAGTACAACATAAGAATTCAGTGAATTTTAGTATGTAGCCTCTGTTTAAAAAATAAATTCAGAGGCTTGGTGTTTTATGACTAGGATTATATCTCATATATTCTCACACACCACCATCAATGATCATTTTGTCATCTCTTTTGGGGTTTGGGGATATTAACTATTGCCTTATGGCACTAGTAGTATTCAAATATTAACAAGGAACAAGTAAACATTTTTCCACATCAAAAACATCAAACGTCATCACCTCACAACTGTATACTCTTCTCCCATTCCTCTGGCCTCTGTGTCTTCATTCTTTAACTAATGAAGATCTAGTGTTTTTATTATTTATCATTCACACTAAAGTACGTGCTGCTGAGGGGGACAAGAGCGAAAGTCCACCTGTAATCCTAAATATTGAGGACTCCCTTGAAAACGAGATGCTACATCTCAAGGGGTTATTCCTCTTTAAAACGTAAATAAATGAAATAAATAAATAAACCTCTGACTGCAGTAGCTTGGACAGCTAAAGGATGTGAGAAAGTGATGATAGTCCTCCTGATGCTAATTGTGATGAGCTCATTGATCTGATTGATCTGAAGTAATTTTGGGTCATCACACTGGACTTTTAACTCTGTACTACCTTTGGGTTTGAGGCGTTTAGTGGCAGTTAAATGCCTCTTAAAGCTTTTATACTCACCATAGTGCATCACAAATAACTACCACTACCTAGTGATAACCTATTTTAAAGCCTGATTTTAAGTTTGAGGAACCTTTCAGAAGTTAATAGATATTCAAATGATAGGCAAAACAAAAATCACTGTTACAAATGACAAACCAAAGTCCCGTAAGTGAAGACAGTTGTTGAGGTTTTGTAGTAAATATAGGTCACAGCATCAATGCCACTTTTAAAGCGCTTTGTTCTCACTGTGTACTGTTGCTATGCAACCAAACTCCTGATGCTGAGGAGTCTGAGGTCTGGGCTTCACTCGCCCTCTGGTGGTGGATAAGAGCTGTTGTTTTCTTATGTTGTTGAAATTGTGTTTAAGACTAAAATGATGATAAACCAGAAAGAGACCCTTTATGTGAGATTGGCAGATACTGTTTAATCATCCATTTCTAGGGACTTAAGCACAAAAGGTTAAACATTCAACATTTAACAACCTGCACCAGTTTCTAGAGACTTGGCACCAAACTGGTGGCCTATATCTTTGGATCAAAGGTTTTTTACACCATTTGTAATCCATTATAATCCATGGCTTAAGAATGATTAAATCATATAAACAAAACAAAATTAAGTTAAAAATGAAGTTCTTGGTGGTGTATAACTCCTCCCTGCAGCTTCTTCCTTTAACCACTTACACTGAACGACCACAGGGGGAGCTGTTGAGCTCATTTTGAACCATAAAGACCATGCACGCTCAAGTAAGAAAAATGTCAGCAGCCTTTTCTTCAGCAAAGACCTAGAAGATGTTTAAGATATTTTAAACATGATGTAGTTTTCTCTCTTTACTGTGATGGAAAAAGCACTTGAATGCATCATATGAGGTGAATGTGAAGAAACTAGAATCTTTTAAATCTGTGTTTTATTATGGGCTGATGCAAAGCCACATATGTACTTTTATAAAACTATGTCAACCCTTACCCACCAGCTTATACACTATATATATTACTTTAAATAGCAAATATACAAACCATTTTACAAATACATCTGGAATCCATGAGCAAACTGAGACCACACACAATATTTAGTCCATGTTAGCTGAGCTCCCTCTATGTTCAATTGCTCATCGTCAGGAGTTGTCCCAGAGAAAGGCATTGTTGTCCAGTACTCTGGCTAGTTTCTGGTTGAAAGGCCGGTGAAAGACGCGGAGCATGTCTCTGGTGACCGGCAGCATGGGTCCCACATCCTGATCCGCCACCCGTCTGGTGTTGGACTTGGGTTGCTTGGTCAAAGCCGCCTCCACCTGCTCGGACAAGGACCCTATAAGCATAATATGGGACCTTTAAGAATAGTGTTGCTTCAAAATTATTTTAAGTAGAAATAAAAAGTAGTCATCCAAATAAATACTCAAGTAAAAATAAAAAAGTATTTGGTGAAAACATGACTTAGTACTGAGTAACTGTAATTATGTAATCAGACAGACAAGAACATTTTAAATAATGTGCAAATTCTGGTGTTTCCAAACAGTTAACAAAAAAGTTAAAATTTCTATATAAAAAAAGAGAAAGGAACAAGACAAATATTTCCAAATCTTTACACTTTGTTCACAACATAAAGCTTTTGAAAATAATATAGAGGTGGCATATAGATGTGGGTAGAGTGGCCAAGTTAAGTTAAGTGTATTGTTACTTTAAAATAATATTGCTCAAGTAGAAGTATAAACTATGTTGCAATAAAACTACTTAAAAAAGTACAATTATTCAAAAAGTTATTTGAGTAAATGTAACTCATTACTACCCACCTCTGCTGTACTGTAGGCTAGTGTTTCCCAACCAGGGGTACAGGGACCCCTAGGGGTATGTGAGCACATTGTAGGGAGTACATGGAGTTATGTGATCATTTGTAGTGCATTTATATATTTGGCTTTGAAAGACTAAAATTAACCTAAATCAAGGGAATGCAACACTAAAGAAGGACTAAACCAGGTCTAAAACCAAAAATAAACCAGGAATAAACCAGGACAAAACTATGAACAAACCGGGTCTAAACCCAGTCTAAACCAGGACTAAAGCCACCCCTAAACCAGGACTAAAAGAGGACTAAGCTGGGTCCAAACAAGGACAAAACCAGGACTAACCGAGGACTACACCAAAGGAAGGCAACACTAAAGAAGTACTAAACCAGGACTAAACTAGGACTAAACCAAGACTAAACTAGGTCTAAAACCAGAACTCAAACAGGAAAAAAATGGTCTAAAACTAGAACTAAACAAGGAATAAACCAGGACAAAACTGGGAACAAACCAGGTATTTCAAACCAGGTCTAAACCCAGTCTAAACCAGGACTAAACCACGTCCAAACCAGGAATAAACCAGGATAAAGCCAGGTCCAAACCAGGGCTGAAGCAGGTCCGGGAGGTACACAAGACCAAAAAGGTTGGGAACCACTGCTGTAGGCTACTTACCAACTTCGAGAAAATCCAGCACCTTCTTGATTGTTCCTTTAATGTTGGCTGAATAGTCTTCCAGGCGTAGTGTTAGAATCTGATCCTTGTTGAAAACTGTCAGCCAGTCGAGTATAAAAACTATATACATCCCCAGATTCAGTCGAACCTACAGGAGCAAAGATAAATTAAAAAGATAAAAAGATTTCACGTTTTCAAACTGCACTGGCTATGTTTGGCCTCATGAGGGCAGCACATTGCAACACTAGAAACATGTTACTTTGAAATATGGTGCTTACAAATAATAAAAATGAACATTAGGCATTTATTATTGTGTGTGGAGGTCAGTGACGTCTGATAAGATGATATAAAAAATTATGTGAGCTGACCGACATGCTGCTGGACAGGCTGGTGCTGTACACACAGGATCGAAGAGACCTCTCCAAAAGACAAGACCTAAATAAGAGCATAGACTCCAGGGCTTTCTGATGGAAGTCCTCAGCAGATTTAGTGGTCCTGCTAAAGTAGAGGTAGTCTGAATACAACCTACAGACAAAGATAAACAACACATGAACTCAGTTACCAGATACACAATCCTAGTCTGTAGAAGTTGTTACCTTTCTGTTGGATCTCGGAGCATGATGATGATTTTGGCATTGGGCTGGACTTTGTGGATGAAGTCCTGAGTGAGGAATGGGGGATTTCGCTCCCTCTCATCATTTTGGAGATTGCTCCAGCCCCTGTTGTCCCACATTGTGGATGCACTGGATTCACCTGTCAACAGTGGAAACTTTTCAAACATTGTTATGAGTTAGAGTAAGTTCATAATGTCTCTGAAGAGAAGCAGAGAGGTTGGTTTGTTAGGTTTAGAAGTATCCTGAGGCAATGATTAACATATCCATGGTGCACAATAAACTGTAAATACTGTAAGTACTTCATTCATCCAGGCACTCCCTAGGTCTCATGGTATACAACAAGACTGAAAAGATATTAAGAGGCTTCATTTCTATTGAATCAAAGTCCAGATTCAATGCTTTGGCACTTAAAAGGGAACAGATTCTTCCCTGTCATAGATAATAACCTCTGATAATACCAAATGGTTTTAACACACAGACACTGTCATGTGTTGTGGCTCACCTGTTATTAACTGCGGTGTGCTGGGCTGTCCAGATGAGTTTCCATTGAGCCCCTCTTGGATCTTCTGAGCTGCCAGGTCAAACAGGTCCAGGTAATCCTCTAGAGTGTAATTATAACCTAAATCACAGATGAACACAGTGCTCATTTGTTTTATACAGTCCTAATTCAACAAAAATTGGACTTCACAACAGACTGCAATAATTCACAGGGTTAGGGTTATTTAGCCATGTTTTTCAGAATAGAGCACAGACAACATAACAAAAAAATTAGACTTGCTTACTTTTTCATGCAAAATATTATAGCTCATTTTGAATTTGAAAGCAGCCACACCTTCAATAAAGTTGTGACAGAAGCAACACAAGGAAAAAGTGAAAGCTGAAAAAGTTATTGATACTGATAAGAAACAACAAGAGGAGCATCTTTGCAACTAATGAATCGGTTAATTGTCAGGTCAGTAAGATGACTAGGTATAAAAGGAGCAATGTAGAAAGACTTAGTTTGTTTGTGATCTTCAGGAACTTAAGTGGCACTACATTTAAAAACAGACATTATTACTACTGTACTGGAAATCCCTGCGCAGATTAAGAACACTTCCAGAAGTCATTGTAAACACAGTTTGCACAGATGAAAGTTATAGCTGTATCATGCGAAGTACGATTCTTATATGATCGTGATCTGATACCTCCGTCTGCTCAGAGACAATTAGATTTGTTATGACACAAATTTTGGTTAATTTGCTTTTCATTTTATCCTTTGCATTTTAGGCTTTTGCCCCAGAAAAGTCTGAGGTGTTTCTGACTCAGGTCCACATATGGCTTCTTCTTTGTATGATATAGGCACAGATCATAACAGTAAAATGTGTAAAAAAAGAAAAGAAAAAAAAAGTGGGACCCAACAGAAGGATAAAGGAAAACTTTGGGTTCCAAGATGACACCAGTGAAGAATCGCAGATCTCAATTTTGTCCTAAGGCCTTACCAAAGCGTTTCCTGGTCCACCAGTGTGGCTCTTTCAGTGTGTTAAATTTGAGCTCTGGGTGCAGCAGCAGTCTGTGGAATAAGTCAGTTGTGCCACACTTGGGTTGTCCGATGATGTAGTAGTAAGGCAGACAGCGCAGACGATACTTTTTACCATCTTTCTGGTGTAGGTGGCGCTGGAAGTTCTTCTTTAGGTAATCACAAACTTTGCTAAAGCTTTTGGAGTGGTGCTTGAAGTGGTTTCTGCTGTAGGGGTCGGTGCTGTTTTCAAAGGAGACCTCCTCGTACCAGCAGGGGCTTTTGACTTCAGGGAGGAAGTGCTGGGGCATTACAGAAAATAACTGTAAATAGGATCACAAACATAACATCAGCCCACCAGGCAAATCAGCATAATTTCCTTGTGTGTTGTGGTTCTCAGTAAAGTTATTTTAAAGACTTACGTGAGGGTCAGATCTGATCATGTCCACGTCTTCGGGCAGCTTCCTGGGGGGGTAATCCAGTTTGGAGTGCACCAGGGCGTTCATGTCTAAAGTGTAATTTTCTGATGATTCTCTGGGTGCAGGTGTAGTTAAACTGATTTTTTCTCTGAGCTGAAAGGGTGAGGGAGTTAACTCAAGCCCCTTCCTGTGCCACAACAGGACATAGGACATGACAATGAGGGACGTCAGGGACACTCCGGCCAGCAAACTCAGGACTTTGAATATTGATAGGTTTCGCAGCTTGGTGTATGGCAACAGATGGATACATTTCACTTCAAGGTTTTCAGGGAGATTTATGAATTCAATAAATGTCCTAATAGGTTTTTTTTCAAGAGTATGGTTGGCATGATTGCAGTCTGGTAGTGACATTGTGGTATTGGTGGGATGGGCGGGAGCTAAAGGATCATCTTGACAGGTTTTAGGTAGTCATTTGGCTTCTTTAAGCAGTCCTGGTGCAGCAGGATCCTGCAAATCAGAAACAGCTGTCAACTCGCAATAACTACTTTAACAACAGGTGGGAAATAGATACTTACTCCAGTGAATTGGCACACGAATGAATAAAACAATATAAACACAAAGTTTTTTTGATCTCAGTGGCAAAGTGAGTGGCAGTAGTAGTAGCATTAGCAGTACCTGTGGTAGTAGTGGCAGTTGTAGAAGTAGCATTAGAAGAAGCAGCAGTACCTTGAGCAGTAGCAGTACCATCAGCAGTTGTAGTAATTGTTGTAGTAGTACTAGTAGTAGCAGTATTTGAAAAATACTAAAAAAAAAAAAAAAACATTTTTACTTTAAGGTATAAAGTTTACATTATTTTGAAGTCACTTTTTTACCCTCTTGACTGTAAGTTTAAAATTTCCACACGTGTATAATTATTTAAGAGTGTCTATTTTAATACCAGACTATTTAAGGACTCCTTTTCCCTTTATGTTGCATTAGCATTAGCCTGACATCTGCTGCACACTGTGTGGTCCAATCACAGACCGGTTCTTATACAGAGTCTTTCGAGGTCACATATATAGTTAGATTGTAATTCAAAACTAAAAACACACAATTATTCTGTGTGAATTTGAAATCCACTGAGCACTTTGTTATGTTAACCTGAAAATAGTATTTCTGAGATCAAGGGCGGACGTGCCACACTCGGTTTGATATTGATGCAGGTGGACATGAGGTCAAGTAGTGAGACCGGTTTTGAGATCAACTTTAAAGCTAAACTACATGACATTATTTCCAGAGGCCATGCTTGCCAACAGATGGAACAAGTGGATGCGTGGTGTTGGGGGGTATATGTGTGTATTTTTGACTATGTGTGTGTTTGGGTGTGGGGAGAGGGGGCTGTTTAATCACAGTTTAATCTGTGTAAATCAAAGACACATGAAGCAGCAAAAACAGCCACTAAGAGTACATAAGGGAGGAAAAAAAAAGGTAATTTGATGCTACACAAAAACTAAAAATTCATCAAAGTCAGTGTTCTTACTGAAAGGTAAGGTAAAAACAAATCCTGCTAATCCTGCAAATCCACTCATTCTGTGTGTGATTTTTACATGAATATTACATATATTTAACTGTTTGTTTGTTTGTTTGTTTTTTTACTGAATAGTTTTGAGCAGAAATGACATGGATTTACAGGTTTGAGCAAAAAAGTAAAAAAAAAAAGTAACATCTATACGCTATATTTTTACAGCAGTTGAAATGAGTGTATATTTTCATACCCAGGAGTACACAGGGTAGTAAATTTGCCCACAGTGTTATTGACCTATTGAAAATTTTTAGACCATATTTCCAAATTGTATGTCAAATTAAGGTTTTGTTCTTTGTTTTGTTTTTTGTTTTTTGTTTTGTTTTGTTTTTTGTTTTTTTTGGGGGGGGGGCATTCTGGCCTCTCACAAACTTAATGTAAGAGAATAGAGGATTACTCAAACATGCGTGAATAAAAGAAAACACAACTCCAGGTATGTTTTTGATGAGGGAACAACATTATAACATGGTAGAAAGTGCAGAAAAGTAAATTTTATATTTTATTAATATAGCTCCTTTAAAAACAACAAGGAGTTTAGACTCAGTAAGTTGGTAAGTTAGATATGTATAATATCATTTATTTCTCCTCCATCCACCTTGTCCTGCCTAATCACAAAACTTGTCCCACTTTTAGTACTTTTTGAGGTGGTCACCCTAGATATGATTGTAGTGGTATCAACTCTAAACAGAACAAACTGCCCCTCCACTGATCCCTGAGCGCTTCTCGTTTTCGACCTCTTTCATGTACGTAACTTGTTTGGTCACTCAGTGAGCATTCCCAGGGGGAGCTAGCCCACTTCTCCCCTGACTTACATGGCATTGTTTTAACTCACACAATAGAAACACACATTCATTTTTTCTTTTCCTTTTTGGAGTCACTGTCCATAAATATTCATCAGCCTTGGCTTCAACACACAATTGTTTTTTCATTTGATCCGTCAGTGGACAGTGGAAGATCATTACACTGCCCTGCTTCTTTTCCACCATCTCATTTATCTCCCTTTATCTGTTCTTCCAAATGATGGCAATTAGCTTTAACTGCAACACACAATGCACTTGCACGTAGTCAACAAACTTCAAACCCAGCAGTCAACAATTGTGAAGGTGTGCTAAAATAACAAATGAATAATAACTAATAAAAAAAATAGAAGTTCCAACAGCAGCAGTCTGTATTTATAATTGTATAAACACACCCAGAAGAATTTGGCTCAGTCCCAATGTTGAAAAATGGAAGCCACAAGAGACAGGCAGGCCACAAAAGGAAATAAGACAGTGTCCGGGTTGATGGAAAAGTCAAACAATAATGGATAGTACAGAGGAAATGTGTCTGTTTGCAAAGGGGGTGGACAGTTTTTCTGCATGAGTGTATCAACTTAATCTTAAATTAAACAATAGCTATTCAGCTTTAAAGCTGAATTATCTAATATTTTTCTTAGATCTTATGAAAACTTTTTAATCCAGTGTTTCCCAACCAGGGGTACAAGGACCACTAGAGGTACGTGAGCACATTGTAGGGGGTACGTGGAGTTATTTGATAATTTATAGTACCTTTTCAGAAAATATTTGGCTGTCAAAGACAACAGTGAACCTAAATCTGGACTAACCCAGGACTATGCTGAGGGATAAAAAAGTGGTTAACAGAAAATTGCAATACTAAAGAAGGACAAAAGCGGGACTAAACTTGAACTAAGCCAGGACTAAACCAGGTCTAAACCAGAAATAAATTAGGTCTAAACCTGGTCTAAGCTGGGTTCAAACCAGAACTAAACCAGGATTAAGCTAGGCTAATAATATATTATAAAAGGAGGTCAAAAAGGCTATATTATTTATAATTTGAATATTTTTTTTTTTATTTGACCTTTATTGAATCTCTTTTGCAGGGGAGTCCTGGCCCCATGGGGGACCTATTGTACATGTTTTTAGTGGTAGGGGAAACCTACACAGACACGGGGAGAACATGCAAACTCCACACAGAAAGGCCCCACCCAGTCCAGGAATCGAACCCGGGACCTTCTTGCTGTGAGGCAGGAGTTCTAGCCACTATGCCACCGTGCTGGCTAAATTAGAAGATAATTTATGTATTTTAGCATTGTATGTTTACAGGAAAAGAAAAGCATGAATAGGAAAAGGTGGGCAAATATCACCAATGTTATGGAGCTCTAGGTAATTTCTGGTTTGCATAAGTTAAAGAGGTTTAAGGTTTAAGCTCCAAACTTCAATTTGATGTCATATATCAGTATTGTATTTTATGGTGGTAATTGAGCAAGCAGCTTTAGATAAGTTTTATATGGGTAGGGTTCTAATGTTTTGTTTTTTTAGAAATGTTGGGTAACATATTAAGGTCTTCAGTTGTATAGCTTTTACACACAGGTAAGATGATACTATGGTTGAATCTCTCTGGAGTCTGGTCATTGTAGTCCACATCTGAAGTGCACATGAGGAACAGTGGGCTCTTTATTTACATTAACGTGTCTGTGTTTGTCTTATAACAGCAGATTGTTTGGTTCAGAGGTTCAGTACCAATGTGATATTATAACAAGTAGAAAAATGTCTTTTCTGCTCCACAGTGTGGAATTGAGTTCAGCAAAGGTGAGCACCTTCTTGTAAGAGTTATTTTATTAATTAATTTATAAACCACAAAATGGAGTTGTTAAGTCCACCTACGTATCACCCTCATAACTTTTCTGGGATTTACTAAATTGTTGGTGTAACCTCAGTGGTGGTTGGTAATTTAGTTTTTTCCTAGGTCATAGTGTGATTCAAAACTAAATGTACAGTAACAGCACCAAATATACGTGCTCTAGCAAAGCCTTGTTTCTTATCTGGGGTTTTGTACATTCATTTATAACCCTGACCCCTGAGGAAATTGCATTATCCACTTCATATTTATACAACTTATAAGAGTGGACAAATTCAACAGCAGAAGAAGAGTACTGATGCTGCGCTTTGGTTAAAATGTGTTCTAGTAAAATGGTGAAAGTTCACAATAATTCACTTGTTGATATTTCTTAATTCATTTGTAATTCATGTTTAAAAATATTAAGCTTAAAACAGTTAATGCACTGTCACCATTGGTCTTATTTGAAGGTGCATTTAGACATTATAGTGCATTATGGATAGTATAAGCTCAGTGGGAGAGCAACCACACTGGATGCTGTAGAAATGGTCTCACTGACCACAATTAAAATTTGCTCCAACAGTGACTTACTCCTCTGAAAACAATGGCATTTCACTTGACCCTTTCACACTGCAACATTAGCTACATTGTCTTAAGAAGACTAAATAAAGGAGGAAAAGTAACTCAGATCCTGCCTTGAAAAAAAAAAAGGAGTTTGGCTTGCTGTTTATTTATAGTAACATACTGGCTGTAGTAACATGTAGTGGAAGCAGCACAGTGAAAAGCCACTACATCAGCTGGTAAAAGAACACAAGACATGGTCATGGACGACAATCAAGCAGCCACACAGAAGACAAGGCCATCACCAAGGCCAGGCTGCCATTCAGCTTCATCTAAAGGACCATCTAAGGCTTAACTCTCGACACTCATTCTCTGCAAAGGCCAACATAGTTGAAGCGGCCATTATGATCTGAGCCTCACCTAAAGAAGCGTCTAGTGTAGGAAGTGTAGCTTACACTTGAAAACATCTGTAAACAAAAAGAGAATGGGCAAAAGCAACACTAGATGCAGATATTGATTTGCCAGTAAAAGACGCCGCAGCCACCTCTGCAAGAAGCAAAGTCTTAGAACCAGCTGCAGCCGCAGAACAGGACACTAGCTCAGCATAAAGAGCTCAGTTTCACCCCAACAAAAATCTAAGAGCCTGTGCAAAGCCAAATCCAGCTAAGTGCTCAAACCACATTGCCACAAGTCAAAACACCTGGGTACTTTGCTAGGCTCTTCACATGCAGAGAATTAATCACCACAGGGCTCTAAGATTGATGACACCCCACAGATCGTTAGAGCAGCAAAATATGGAGTACACAAACTGTATAGTGAAGAGTTAGACCTCCCAATAAAGTGGCTTGATAAAGAGTCCTCTGAACCTGTTCATTCAAACTACTGTATGTCCCTAAACTAAAAGCTGCTCTCCAACTGTCATGGGACAAACTCAAAGAACTGAGCTTTAAATAAAAAGACATGTGATGAAGACAAGCTTTCAATAGGACATCAATTCAAAATCTGGAGTGTGCAAAATGTATCATGTGCATGATATAATATGAACCTAAAAATCAAGTCAGAAGTGAAAACAAGTGGAGGAAAAGTCCCATCCTTCGCTCTGAATATCACAAACAGAAGAGACTGACAGCTGCAGATAAAAGTCAGTCTTCCATACTTTGTGTACAGCTTTCATGTGAACCATCAGTCGGTTGTCATCGAGCTACTATCTCCTGAAATAGAAATGGCAAGTGTTCCGTATCATTCCATCCTCCCACGTTCCTAATGTTCTCTCCTACAAAGTCCTTTTCTTCATGGTGTGGAGGACCCCCAGAGTGCAGTCTAAACAGCCCAGTACAGTACTCCCCTCTCATACTTGTTACATTACCTAATTCTTCAGAAAGTATGGTTTTGTCAGGCTCCTCTAAACTGAGCCTGGGTTGCATCAAGATCAATAATATATAGCTTTTTAGCCAAGCTTTAGAGTAGGCTATGTGATTTATTTTACCTAATAGCATAACGTCCATTGTCAACACTGCATTAGTAGGTGTAGATGATGTAACTGAGAACGGGTCCAGTGCTGTCTACGGCTAGTAACACAAAGAAGCAGCACAAAAAAAGAAAACCTGAATAGTGACCATGGAAGCGATGAGAAAGGCAGATAAACATTGGCAAAGCATTTATGCCATAATGAATGAGGCAGTGATAATTGTGAGACAGCAACAATGCTAAGACTAAACTCGGAGCTAGACGTTTAAGGTAAGTTTAAACCTTACCTAGATGTAGATAGGAAGATATCTTGGATTTGTGAAAGTAGCTGTCTTTTATATTGTCAGCTGTATTATGTTTTGTCTTTTCTTCTTTCTGTTTTGTCATTTCTTTTGTATTTTATTTGGATTGTCAATTGTATTATGTTTTATCATTTGTTTAGGTACTGGGGAACTCGGGTTGACCTCACTCCTATCACAGTTTGACCCTGGAAATATCCATCTGGGCCAAGTACTTCCATTATACTGTATTACATTGCTGTTTAGAGTGTAGCTAATTTTAGGTAAAACATGGATCTCACTTTGGTTTGTACAATAAAACAGAAAATATGTCAATCCAAGCGCTCGGCAAGCCTACTTAGCTACTAGCCTATATCTCACATTAGTATATAATCCAGTAAAACTAAGTTGTTACTTTACTCACACCTTGTTGCTCAAGATGGCCCTATCTCACACTGGTATACAATCCTAAAAAATCTCTGCTCCACAGTGTACTGCATTTTGTTCCCTGTTCATTACTGACCTTACATCCTAAGATATCCTGCCAACAAACAAAACAACAAACAACAGCAGCAAAACATACCTCCTTAGCCAAGTTAAGAAAAAAAAAATTGGCCATGGAGATAGATAAGGATATGAATCACATTTGAATGCATTTATGAAGTGTTTAACGGCAGATAATTGCAGGATTGTGGTGGTTTAATTCTGATTTCAGGGCACAAAGGTTTGATCTAAGAAGTTTTAAGTCAGCTCTAAACCTCAGCTTGAAAGATAAAGTATAAAAACTGTTGATCCAGTTGAGATAAAATCTCAAATACCTAATACAAATACCTGTATAACCCACTGAAAAAAGGAATAATCCCTTTACTTTGGCTAAACAGTTCATGACGTTGTTCTGATGCAGTAAACAGAATGATGAGCCCCAGCAGTAGTCATTGGGGACATGTTTACATGATGTGTTAACAAGGTTTTATCACTGTTTCCACTTGTTTGTGGGTCAGTGTCCTGTAGACTGAACAAGACAAATAATATGATATTCTTCAGCTGTTAAAGCCATAAAGGGCAAAATAGGAGGGCTGTAAAGAAGTTATTTGAATCATTTATTATTAAAAATGTTCAAAGTTATCTACATAGCCATATATCTTCAGTAAAAGGAGTAAAGGCACTTACAAGAGTTGATTATGTCCATGTCCCAGGGGTGAAAAGGACTGTCGAGTCACATTGTTAACTTTGAGCCAACGGTGGAATAAAGAGCTGAGAGTGAAGCAGTGTTCGTGTTAGCGACTGCATGCTTTCACTGTCTCTGTCTCACTGAGCTGCTCACACCAACAGAGAGACAGCGAGAGAGGAGGAGGGAGAGGAGGGGCGCACGAAACACCACTTTACACTCACAGCAGAACACATCACCAACCTGCACTCCAGAGTACAACGATCATTTTCTATTGATGACTTGAAATAATACTTTTTTTTTTATACATTTACAGGCAGGATACAATCAGGACAATAGTTAGTTAATCAAGGGATAACACTTTGAGTTACTCACACATTCATTCACTGTGTGCAATTTAGAGCTACATAATAATCTGTACATGCATCTTTTTATACATAATTGCTCTATCGCCACCCGGCCAGGGCTCTTTTCATAAAAAAAAAATCTTATTACATATGTATGTAAAAGTTATTATTAATAAAAGTTATATTTTACTTGGACAATCTTAGCACATTGCAACATAAAGAACATTTATCTTATCACAAACAGCTTTTTAAAAACCAGAAGCTGTTTTAGGAGCCAAATATTTTTGCATAGAGTTGTTTTAACTGTCCAATGAATTAATTTGTTTCATATAATGTATGAAACGATTTCCAACAGCTACATCTTTGAGGGATGACATAATGTCTTCAAGTTAAGTTAGGTTACATTCAGCTGTAGCAGATGAATAATCTTTCTTTTTTGGTGAGTGGGTGGAGGATTGGCTGCAATACGGGATGGTCCAATTTTTCCAGGAAGTGTTTAACCTTTACATAGACAAGAATAGAAATAAATTCCCCTTCAGTTTATTATGAGTTTAAAAGCTTGGTGGAGGCTAATCAGCTATGGGGTAACTCATGACCATAGTGCAATTCATTTTGATCAAAACATTTAGAAACTTTAAAAAAAGTCAAAATACATTTGTAAAATTGCCTTATACAAGTTTCAGATGATTTTGATTGAAATAATTGTGCTATGGTCCTGAGTTACCCCATAGCTCATTAGCCTCCATTATTGTCTATTGTGTAAAGTAACATTTGAATTAAAATATAATTCATTTTCTGAAGGAATGAGCTATAGCCACCATATACTGGTAATTATGAGTAATCTAGATGTTTTTGGCAGCTGACAACCATTGAACTAGATGCAATGTTGCTTTAATGTTAAGTGTTTAATTTGCTTTCTAGTTAAAATGAATGAAGATGTGAGAGTTTTACCTGTAAACGGCTGCATACATGTAAATTGGTTTCTAAAAGCAGAGCTGATTATCTTGTTCAGAGCAGCTGAAGCCTCCAGTGTTCACTAATGATCGTGTTAAGTGTGTTTGTGAGCTGCTCTTGACTCAGAGACACACTGCAATTAGCAGAACTGTCTTCTCTGTGTTATTAGCATCGCTGACCTTTTAATGCAGCTGTCACAAGCTGAGAGTGAAATACATGGCACAGTGTGAGTGAATTTTATTGTGTGTATGTATTTTAATTTTGATCATGAGATACTGAAATTGTAAGTCGTATCATCATTCACAGTTAATATATTGTGACATAAACCGTTGTAGTATATTAATCTATACTATGTATTGTACAGTCAATAGGTTGAGCTCATGTTGTAGAATTTGATGATGTTAAAATCTCAGATGGAGGACAGGGGCCAGTATAAATGCATAGGTGAGGCACTATTTTTTAAAAGAAATATCCAAACAGAAAATTTACAAATGTTGAATCTGATCATTTTTTGTTAGCAACTGGGTCCACAACGTGTCAAAAAGTGGTAATTAGGGGCCCCAGCGCAGGTTTTCAGAATGGGCCCTTAAGTTATGAAGCACATTCAGTCTATACATCCACATATTTCAAGTTGTAAAAAGTGCACTGACATTTCTTAAACCGTGCTAATATTTAAAAATATATATATATTCAAATATGTCAGTGCCACACAAAAAAATATGTCAAGGTATTATACATATGATTATTTTAGTAATTTTTAATTTTAGTATTTTTTAATCATTGTTCTAAAATGAGTCATGCTTGTGGTATAATTGGTAACACTTTATATCTCACCACTATTAAACTGTAATACATCAATTAATAGTTTAAAAATATGCTTTTGACTTATTGGCGTTTATATTTTTGTATTGATTTACATGTGCTTTTAACTATAACATAAGCTTATAACTTAATGCTGAAGAATTGCTTTGTAAACAATGAATTAGCTGGCTACTAATCCTTAACTAATCCTTAAGTAATGCATTATTGTGTGTAATTCTAAAGTGTTACAGTGTAATTTATAGCACACAATGAAAATAATCCACTAAAATTGACTGTAATTAAGGACGCTCAAAGGGGGCCCCCTCATGTCCCGGGCCCCAGTGGAGCTGCACTGCCGGATGTTACGCCCCTGCTCAACAATTTTAAACTATAGGCAGCACGTAAACTGATAATATTAGTGTATAGAAAATTGTAATGAGTAACATAGAGTAATCAATGAGCTACAAGCCATTTAAGTACTATTGAACAAACAGCACATTAAATAATACATAACCTATGAAAAAGATTTCTTTGACACATAATAATGACTGGAACGAGCTGATTACACAACTGTACGCTGTTAGGAAACCATCTCTATAATTCATCCCGGGCCTGGAATCTCCCTGTTTAGGCCATGAAAAAAACTACTCCTCTTCCCTAAACCATGAAGTCATTTTCTCTGGAAAAAAACACGTTTTCATCTAACTGCTTGTTTTTTTTTTTTTTTATGCCCATGATCTTGTAATTACACCAGCGCAACAAAACAATGACTAATGGATGGTTTGTTTCTTGTTATGTTTCAGAAAGTATGATCAGGCATGTCATACAATTTTCAGAAATGGTCAATAATGAGATAAAGAAGAAGGTATCTATATACAGGGTTTGTACAATCATGGAAAACATGGAAAAGTCATGGTATTTGTAAATTGCAATTTCCAGGCCCTTGAAAAGTATTGGAATTTTATATTTTGGTGTAAAGTTTTGGAAATGTAAGCAGTCTGAGTAACATTGAGCCACTCCTAGTTAAACCTGCCCAGCTAGAATACAGTAAATATAAGTGCTCAGTAGAAACACTGTCTACTTGTCTCACCACAGGAAAAAGTGACCTTTAACTTTTGTATCAGAATATGTGAACTAAACTTTGAAGTAAAATGCTCAATAATCTTATACCAATCATCTGTGAAAAGCCACCATCTGGACCTGGGAGTAAAAAGACTCAAAAAGATGATGGTCTATATCGATTGTAAACAGTCAGTCACATGCTAAAAATATGAAACAGCATTAAAAAAAAGAAAGAAAATAGAAAAGTAAAGTGAAAAGTGTGTGTTGTAATGCATTTACATGATGTATAAGGGTAGGGTTGATAACTTTGAACTCATAGCTCAGAGATTTAAGGTTTAAGGTGAACTCTAAACTTTAGTTTTAGTGTAAATTTGGTTGGTACATTCTGGTTCCCACACAGAAGCCCTAAAAATCCTAAGCTCTCATGACATTTTGCTAATGCTTCACAACAGCTGCAGAGAAAAACAGACAGCTACAGTGATTAAGGGCTGGAGGCAAACGGAAGGAGCTTTCAAATGATTTCCCTTGTTTGTTTAGTATTGAGGATTTGGAGAGTGCATTGCAACAAGAAGCAGCTACAAGGTTACTATTTATCACTAATAACTAATAACTAATAACTAATGTTTACGTTTAACAGACTTGCACAGTTTGTCATTGGAGTGACCTGAAGGTGAGGTTGAAGATGAATTCCCAAATAATCCTGGCCCAAAACCCAAGAGAGGACACAGCCTGCCCTTCGTTCATTCATAACCTGACATTCACTTTTAGCAACTGATTAAAAAAACATTACAGGACTGATATGGCCTTCTGACTGCTGTCTGCTACAAGAGAGTGAGTTTTATCTCTGGCCTCAGCCTGGACCCCAGCTGCTCTGGAGGACGCTCTCAAAATACAAAGCATTTTAGAAAGAAAAGAGAAAAAGTAAGACGCAGAATATACCAGGACTGACTTTTTTGACATCTTTTACTTCACTTATGTCAAAAAAGTTACATTTTCTTTGAAATGGTCTAAGGTTTGTAGGTGAATAATAATGCTATGAGTATATACAGCAGTGTTTCTCAACCAGGGGTATGGGGACCCTTAGGGGTGCGTGAGCACATTGCAGGGGGTACGTGGAGTTATATGATCATTTGTAGGGGAAGGTTTGACTCTGAAAGATTAAAATCAGCCTAAATCAAGGGAATGCAGCACTAAAGAAAACAGGTCTAAACCCAGAACTAAACCAGGACTAAACCAGAACACAACCAGGAATAAACCAGGACAAAACTATGAACAAACCAGGTCTAAACCCAGGACTAAATAAGGTCTAAACCAGGACTAAGAGAGGACTAAACCGGGTCCAAACCAGGACAAAACCAGGACTAACCCAGGACTACACCAAAGAAAAGCAACACTAAAGAAGTACAAAACCAGGACTAAACTAGGACTAAACCAGGTGCTAAACCCAGCACTCAACCAGGAAAAAAATGGTCTAAAATTAGAACTGAACCAGGAATAAACCAGGACAAAACTAGAAACAAACCAGGTCTAAACCAGGTCTAAACCAGGTCTAAACCAGGACTAAAGTAAGACCAAAAAGGTCAGGAACCACTGACATACAGCACTATGAAATAACTTTATTCTGACTGTGTAATAGTAGTAGTAGTTGTAGCAGTAGTAGCAGCAGCAGCAGTAGTATTAGTAGTCATAGCAGTAGTAGTAGTTGTAGCTGTAGCAGCAGTAGTCATCGTAATAGTTGTTGTTTATTTGTTTATTTATTTGGATCCCCATTAGCTGTCACCAGATTGTAAGAATTGTTCATTTTCTGGTGTAAGCATCAAAAAGAACAAAGATTCAGAAGTGCAGTCAAATCAGAATGTTTATTCAGTATCACACAGGTAAGGTTACAGCAGCAGCCCTGCTGAATGGAGAGTGACAGCGCGCTGCAAGAGAGGAGTGTCCTAAGTTTTTATATTGTATATGACGATCTCAGCATAGCGTTATCTTCTTTGTCTTCCTGAGCCTCCCGTGCATCGGGCTGGGCCATGGGGATTCACACCTGCAGCCTTGAGTCTGATAACTTTGTAGCAGCTCTATTTGTTATGTTGCAATTTTATAAATGAACAATGCACCCAATTGTAAGCTGACCTTACAGTGGAAAAACATCACTTAAGACATATTATTATTACTAATGTTGAGCCGTTATTAACCTTAGCAGTAGTACATCAAAATATAAGTTTAATGGTAATACACAAAGCAATATGTAGAGATAGTCAATCAAATTGACAGCTAGTATACTCTTCCTGGGATTGTTATAAAAATAGATCCATACAAAAATTCATAGTCTTCATAGTCACTGATATGATATATAACATTTGTAAAACAACATGTTACAAATCACAACCAAAAATCAATACATTGCACTACTGATAACACTTAAAGTATTGATAAACAGATTTTTCCAACATGTTTTAAAAGTAGCCATTGCAGAAGCTTCAGTAATTGGAGGCGGCAGTTTATTCCATGCAGTTACAGCTCTGTACATCACAGATCTGCACACTGCTTCAGGTCTGGAGATTGATCGAGCAAAATGACCCTGTGTGGCTCGTCTGGTCAAATATCCATGTTGATCTCTCACATAATGTAAACGACAGTACAAATAAACAGGTTGTTTACTTTTACATGTTTCTGAAAAAACACATTAAATTCCACTTCAGTCTGTCTTCTACGCTGAGCCATGAGAGACTGTAGAGCAGACAATAGCTCAGTCTCCAGCTGAACAGACAGCCCAGTGCCAGTCGTGCAGCTTTATTCTGTGCACGCTGAAGTTTAGATAAGTGTTTTTTTGTTGTTGTTGTTTTTGTTGTTGTTGTTTTTTGCAGCACCAGACCATACCACAGAACAGCAGTGCAGGTGAGCCAGGACCAGAGCCTGAACCACCAGGACTCTAGAAGAAGGGGTTGTAAATCATCAGCATCCTCTAATACATGAAATATTTCTACCGTTTGTTTTCACTGTAATATCAGTGTGCATTTTCCATGATAGCTGTTCATCAAATGTTGCACCAAGCAGCTTTACCTCGCTCATTTTCCACATCTTGAAATACAATATATAGTTCTTCGTGACTGCCCAAGGTGTGTGTAGATTTAAACAGAATACTGCAGATCAGATTGAAGTGTATTTCTTAACTCCTAATATTTCTTGAAGCAAAATCAACTGTATAAGTACATCTGCATAAAGAGTTCTACTGCACCTTTTTAGGACAAATGGCATGTCATTGATAAAAATAGAAAAAAGGAGTGGACCCAGGCAGCTACCCTGGGGTACACCACACTGTAACTCTTTAGGAGGAGAAAAACTCCCATAAAAAAAAAATAATAATAATACTGATTGACCCATATGATAAATAACTACTTATTCATTTGAGAGTTGTGGGATCCAATCTGTATACAGATAGTTTTTCTAGTAAAAGACCATGATCCACAATATTGAAAGCTGCATTAAAATACAGAAATATTGCACCAGCCATCATTCTCTGATCAATATAAGCTAACCACTTATCAGTCATTTTTGTTAGGGCTGTACTTGTCGAGGGATTTTTCCTGTAAGCATGCTGAGATTCAAAAGTAAGTTTATGAAAATAAAAATATTGTAAAATCTGTTTGAAAACTAAAACTTAAAAACTTTTTCCATCAACTTTCCTAACACAGGAAGAATACTAATTGGTTTGCTATTGACTGCTGAGAAAATATCATTTTTGCTTTTCAAAAGAGGAATGACTTTGGCGGATTTACAGATATGGGGAAAAATACCGGCAGCTAATTTGAACAGACCCTCAACCTCATCCATTCCAGATGGTTTGTTTTTATTTAACAAAAGAAGCAATTTTTTAACCTCCTCAAGGTCTATTTTTGTTTTTAATAATTAGATTATTGATTATTTTAGATGATGCGCCTTTGCAGCTGTAAGTTCTAGTTTCATGCCTTAATTTACCAACTTTATAAGAAAAATAATTACTAAAATGAGCTGCACTGTCCCTCCCTTTTGTAATAAAAAGTCAATTTACTTCTATAAAGGATGGTGTATTCATTTTGGCCCTGCCCGTTAGTTCATTTAAGGTATTCCAAAGTTGTCTGCTATCATTATTTCTTTTCTGTATCATCTGTTTATAGCATTCTTTTTTCCTTTACCTACTCAGTTTGGTCACTTTATTCTTTATTTTACAGCAAGCTTTTCATTTGTGAGTGTTGAGTGTCCAGATGCGTCTAAAACACATGCTGCCTTTATCAAATTGTCTCTATAAACCATGAACTTTCTGAGCTTCTCATCAATCCATGGCACCTTGTTGGCTCTAACAGTAAACAGTTTTAATGGTGCATGCTTATCAGCTACAGAGAGAAAAAGATCATTCAATATTTTGAGGGCCATATCTACATCTTTAGCAACCAGCACTTGGTTCCAGTCAACAAAACTTTTTTCTTACTACAGCTACAATATTATGATCCATGTACCCAACAGGGATGGATTCTGCCTTGGAACAACCAGCGCTGTTATTTGTATAAATACAGTCAATGTAGGTTGAAGATGAATGCCCCAAATTATTACAAAAGTTTCTAGTGGTCTGTTTAACAATTTGTTTTAAATTACACATAAGTGCAGTGTTTTTTAAGATTTTCTTAAAAGGACAAGTGTTAGATAGCCAGTCAATGTTTAAATCACCTAAAATGTAGATTCTATTGCCAAAATCAGATACTTTAGTTAAAATAAATCACAATACATCCACATACAGTGTATTTGAACCTGGTGGCCTATAGATAAAACCAACAAAAAATGGTCTAGAGTAAGGCATGTGAACTTCTAACCACACACATCGAATACTAGGAACCATCAGGTCTAATCTCACCTTGGCAGGTATGTGGCTTTGTATATAGATAGCCACCCCACCCCCCATAATAGTAAGTAGTCTAAAAATATAATAATCTGATATGGCTAAACATTACTGTTACTGTCTAAATGTGTCTCTGAAACAGCCATAATATTTATCTTTTCATTTCAAATAAAATTTGATATTTCATGAACTTTGTTTCTTAAGCTCCTGGTGTTAATATGAGCAAGTCTTCTCCCCTTCTTTGGTAATTTTAGTTGCATCTTTTAGTTTAAAAGCACATACTGAATAATAGAACATTATATGAACTGCAGTTTCCTGTTCCTGCTTCTGGGTTTAACAATCATACGGTCATAACTGCATAGTCTCTCCTCGCTCTTGCTTTTTTTTAAATCAGATAAATGTTCTGCTCTCTTCTTCCTCACTCTTTCAGAAAAGTCCTCAGTGATGTAAAGAGAGGAGTTCTTCAGCTGACCTCTAGCCAGGATTAGTTTTTTTTACTTTAAAGCGCAGCAGTTTCACCACCACAGATCTTGGTTTGTTATTGTCACCTCTGAACTTCCCATTTCTGTGAACACATTCAATCTCCACTGGGCCATCTATTTTCAGATTTTTTGTGCACAACTCTTTTACCTTAGCCTCAGTTTCATTGCAGGTTTCTTCAGCTTTATCTGGTCCAAGTCCATTAATCACAATATTATTCCTTCTGCACTGATTTTCCAAATAATCAATCTGCTTCTCAGAGCCGCTCACACACTTCCAATGGAAGTTCTTTGACTTGCCATTTAACTCAGTCTGTGTTGTACAACTTGTTTTTTTAAGTCATCAACATCATTTTGAGAGAAACTTAAACTCAACTTAGGTCCACATGTTTGTTTATGGAATCCATGATCACTTGACAAAAGCCGGTCCTTGTAGAAATCCTTTTGTTGCTCCAGCAGCTCCTTAACGTTTCCAGCCTCAAACAGGAACAGATAGCTTCCAACAAAGAATAGTAGCCTCCAACACTGAGCAGGTAGCCACAAACAAAGAGCAGCTAGTCTCAAACACAGGGAGATAGCTAACAAAACCTCCACACTCCTTATTCAGGATTCAGCTCAGATTAACTTGAGAAAAACAGTAGGCTGCTAGATTGTAGAAAATAACAAAAAGGTAGTCACATATAGCCAAAAAAGAAGAAGTAACAACAGCTTCACTCTTGTACACCCACACCAACAGGCAAGCAGGTCAAAGCAGTATTAGTAGTCATTGTAGTAGTATAGTCGTAGCAGTAGTAGTAGCACTTGTAGTAGCAGTAGTAGTAGTCGTAGCAGTAGCAGCAGTAGTCATAGTAGTAACACTTGTAATAGAAGTAGTAGCAGTAGTAGTAGTAGTTGTAGTAGTGGTATAGTCATAGCAGTAGCAGCAGTAGTCATAGTAGTAGTAGCAGTAGTCGTAGCAGTAGTAGTAGTCCTAGCAGTAGCAGCAGTAGTAGTTGTAGTAGTAGTTGTAGCAGTAACAGCAGTAGTCATAGCAGTAGTAGTAGTCGTAGTAGTAACAGCAGTAGTCGTGGCAGTAGTAGTAATAGTAGTAGCAGTAGCAGCAGTAGTCGTAGTAGTAGTAGTAGTCATAGCAGTAGTGCTTGTAATAGAAGTAGCAGTAATAGTAGTCATAGCAGTAGTCGTAGCAGTAGTAGTAGTAGTCGTAGCAGTAGCAGCAGTAATAGTAGTCATAGCAGTAGTCGTAGTAGTAGTCGTAGCAGTAGTGCTTGTAATAGAAGTAGCAGTAATAGTAGTCATAGCAGTAGTCATAGCAGTAGTAGTAGTAGTCATAGCAGTAGTAGTAGTAGTCGTAGCAGTAGCAGCAGTAGTCGTAGTAGTAGTAGTAGTCGTAGCAGTAGTAGTAGTAGTCGTAGCAGTAGTGCTTGTAATAGAAGTAGCAGTAATAGTAGTCATAGCAGTAGTCATAGCAGTAGTAGTAGTTGTAGTAGTAGCAGTAGTCGTAGTAGTAGTAGCAGTAATTGTAGTAGTAGCACTTGTAATAGAAATAGCAGCAGTAGTAGCAGTTATAGCACTGATAAAAAGGGTAAAAAATGACATATTTCATTCCTTTAAAGTTTATTTTTTAAATTTATTTGTTGGCTACTTTAACTTATAGTCTTGAGGTACTTTTAACTTTTTTAATTGCATGTTTAATGATTTAGTTATTAATTGCATCAATAACACATGCATGAAAATGAATGGAAGAAGAGCTGGGAATGTGTGTGTAGGAGTCAGAAACGCTGTTCTTCCCTAAAAATAAACATGTGAGCACAGTCTTATCAGATGTACTCAGAAATCCTGACTAGTGCGTGGACATAACTCCTACATTGACATCATAGAGCTCTAAATTACCTCGAGGAAAACACATGAGCTTTGGTAGTGTATGCTGTAGATTTTCATTCTTCTCTTTCTTCCATGTTTCCTTATTTCTGAAGATAGTCAAGATATAGGGATATGAAAGTCAAATAAATGCAAATAGGCAGACAGTTAATGATCTGACCTTATTACAGCTGCAGGAAATCTTTTTGGAATAATTTGGTTCAGGCTTAAGATGAATGAAATGTTGACTAAGTTACTGTATAAGAAAAGGATAAGAGGTGTCCTGCCATTAATATTATACTGCCAGAATACACACTTTTCATTAGATATGGGATAAGCGGAAGAAGATGATAGAATACATAATTCACTGATTCACTGACAAACAGCCAATGGGAGTGCCCTTTAGTTCACCAGCATTGTTTGGTTTTAGTAAGTAATGGTCAGAGTTTGGTGAAATGGTTTTAGGAATGATTTTACCAGAGAAGAATGACCCAAAGAAGAAATTAATCTGGATCCATTCATTTTTGAAAGGATTCTGTACCATTGCGAGATAGGGCCTAATACCATACGGCAGTGAACTTTAACTAGCAGCCTGGGAGCCAGATCCCTCCAGCCGGAGCTTTCCATCCATCCACCAACATTTTATGGAATAGCCTGGTGAGGAGAAAAATATAGGTGCCTATATACTCTTTTTAATGAAAGTAGCTTATGCCATAGCCTGTCAATCAAAAATGACAATAAACCTGCTCTAATTAAACATTTCTTTTATTGTTTTACATACTTGTTTTATCTGTAGTCATTTTTCACATATGCCCTTGGTACACGGTGGTACAAGCCTTGCAGATAACAAATAGCAAATATATACAAATGCCAAATAAATGTGACAGGCCTCAGTTATCAGAAATGTTACTCTTTACATCAAATTAGGGAGGCCTGTGATCTAAAATATAAATACAAGTCAAACCTAAAAAGTCTCAGTCAAGACTGAATTTGGTTATTGGGAAACATTACAGTTCCCCTTTGATATGATCATTGTAATATTAGACTTCACAGGTGTCAGGCTTATGTGCAAGCACAATATTAATATAATAATATATTACTTATTTTATTTTATTTTATTTTATGAGAACATCTGGCCCTCACTGTGTCTGCCGGGAACAAATGTATTTGATGACCCCTACCATACTGGGTCAGTTATGGAACAAACAATTAGTTTTAGTTTGTTGTAAGATATACAAGATTTGTGACTCAATAGATAGAGCATTTACCCCTGAACTTGAAGATCCCTGGTCCAGTTCTGAGCACTACATGTCTTTACCGCTGCCAAGAACACTATTGGGAAAAGAACAGTAAACATTTCTCCTCAGCCATGAACAAATGCTATATTATCCATTTCAGTGTAGTGTTTTCAGTGAAAAGGACAAATAATGTGTTGTAATAGCCATGAAATATCTTCAGTATCTTCTTCCTGTTTCTTGGCTTCACTCTCTGTTCTTGCTGCGAGTGACCTTCGAACCCTAGTGGAAATGTTGCAGCTCCCCATGCACCACCATCTAACCAGGAAAACCTTAACTCCTTTTTTATTTATTCAAGCTTTTTTTTTTTTTCTGTAAATGATAAGTAAAATGAACATAAGTGGGGGAGTTTGCTCGTGTGCACATTCTCACATTTCCACCTGGGAAATAGCAACGCACAAAACATCACCGTAACTATTAAAATTCGACCTTGTCCTTGGGTCCTTTCCAACCTGAATTTTAAACACTACCCTCCTTGGCCCAGACTCAGATGACCTCAAGGACATATTGCAAAACTGATCATATTGTGTCACAAACTGTAGCCTCCAGTCAAAGTTATGGTTCATTATTCTTAAACTGGATTTCCTCAAATGATTAAAATTGACGTAATTGACGTAATGTTTGCAAAGAATAGAAATAGAGTGTACCACAGAACTGGTAACACTTCAGAAAAACTAACACAATAGGGCCCACAATTTTTCTATAAAAGTATGTCTTATCCAATGCACTAATGGCAAACTTTATAAACAAAGCATTTCCAAATTGCTGCAGGAGCATGAACTTTGTCAGAGTGTGCTGTGGTCACATTGAAGGTCACATTGAAGATGTCACCGAACTTGGTCCTACTCACCAATCATTCATATCTAATTTTATAAAACTGGGCAGGCTTTATGCATTGCTTCATTTTATCTGGTATTTTGACAATTTTTCGAATTGCATGACTCTAGAGGAAGTGTATTGTGTATAAACTGTAGGTACTGCCACCTGTTTTTTGATTGGTTGGATACATCAGTGTGAGCAAACCATGAAAAACAAATTCAAGCTGAGATGGACCAGACAATTTTTTTTTTTTTTTTTTATAGATAGAAATAAAAGAACTAAGACTACTAATCAGGCAAGCTGTTTATGAACAGAAAAATGACAAATCAATACAAAATCAATTTATGGACATCATAAATGTCTTAAACCTTCTTACAAGAATATTTGTTCAAAAAATCATAAATATGATCACATTCCAGAGTTCCCAAATTTGTCTCCTCTGAGCAGATAGGAACAAGCAGTAATGGAAAAAATATTACTTGATTAGTTAGTTGTTGTCCATTGTCTTCAACTGTATACTTACAACATTTTACACTGTGTATATAGTGATGACATTACTTAGGCTGGAGAGTGGAAATCTCACTGTGATAGAGAGAGACTATAGTTAAGCCTAAGCTCAACTAGGTCGGTGAAGATTCTCACTCATACAGGATTGCAACAAAAGGTTTAAAAAAGCAGTCATCTTGGTTTTTAAAGTTGACGACGTTTCACCTCCTACCCAAGAACCTTTCTCACTTCATTTTTTCAGAATTCAGAATGAGAAAGCTTCGTGGATAAGAGGTGAAATGTCTTCAACTTTAAAAACCAAGTCCAGATGACTGCCTTTTATACCTTTTGTTGCTAAGTTTAACTAAGTGTATGACTGATATTGGCTGGGTTTTGACCACACTCAGAAAAGATCATTTAACTGAAGGGTGATTATTATTATTAAATTGTGCCATTCTGTCATACACTTATGGCCATATAGACAGATTACTCTGCTTGCATCGTTGTATTTAAAGCAGAACAGTGTCTGTGGGTAGACAGTTGGTGCAAAGCTCTCTGTTCCTGTAGGACTGTATTGCTGGAGGTCTTAAATCTGCTTCTCTCTTTTCTATTGCAGGTGGGAATTTGCAGCACAATGGTGCATGCAGCATCAGCCATGCTCATCTACTGCTATACATGAGGACAAAGCAACATGGTCTGCAAATTTTGACCTGACATTAAATTCCTTCAAAGAATTTTTTGTCATGGAAATAGTCAGGATTTTTCTTGCTAAGAGAAACATGAGTAGTTCTGTGTTAAAGTCAGTTGATACATTCACAGATGATAGAAAATTGGGAAATAGCGCCCTCGTATGGTAGAATATTCAGTGTATAATGTGTGTATTGAAAGTTTATTTTTGACCCGCTCCTGGCAACTTCCAATAGGAATAAAATGGTAGGAAATTTATTTAATTGAATAAATAACTTTGTAACCTCTTTCTGGCCTGATTTGCCAAAGTGATAATGGATAGATAATGTTGTTCTATTTGTAAATCAGCCAGAAGATGGCAGCATTTGAGCAATTTTCAAACCCCTCTATCCTGCCCCACAAATCTGTGATAGCTCAGAGATTACAATTTTAATTTCGCTAATAAACACATTCACTTTTTATGAGAGCCACACACAGATGTTTCATGTTCTCTTTAATCAATTTACATTAATAGTGTTGCATAAATGGTAACAGATCTATGAGAGATAGAAACAGCCAGCGTTAGATGGATGCAATATGGAACAGACGGTGTTACAGAGATGTAGGACAACACAGCGATGCAGAAAATCATTTTGGATGAGCTGTCAAATACGCAACATAAACAAGTGTTGGCACAAATGACATTTTCCAGTGCATAGTAGTGGGAGATAGACAATAGGGTACAGTTGCATTTACATACTGTTACACACTGTTGGTTTTGAATTTTAATATTTCAAGACAAACCATGTGCTTTTAGGTGTATAAGGCTATACAAGCTGTAAATGCAGAAATATACAAGTTCATAGTTCATATTGTTGGACAAAAGCGTCATCAGTCACGCTCATAGATGTGGGTTGAAGTAAGTTGGCTGGACAAACCCGCTTGACATAAAGGGGTGTAAGAGCCCTCCAGTGGATGTGAGTGGGACAGCAGCAGTTGTGTGGAAGATCATGTTTCCAGAGCTAAAGTTGGGGAAAGTTTGATGAAAGTTGGCCGAACCGGACCCACAGCTGCTTGGACTTGGACTGACGTTTACCATAGAGTTAGCCGATGTCTGTAAAGTGCTGTCTGCTCCGGGGTTCTGCTTTTTCCACTTGGTCCTCCTGTTTTGGAACCAGATTTTGACCTGGGTCTCAGTCAGGCTCAAAGACAGAGCCAGGTTGAGTCTCTCGCACACAGACAGGTAACGTGTGATGCGGAATTTGTTCTCTAGAGCCACGAGCTGCTCGTATGTAAACGCAGTTCTGGCGCGGCGCGGTTTGGCACAGGCCGAGTCCTGGCGGCGCCGTTTGTGAGGGGAGTGGTCCGGGGTGACTACTGATGATAGAGATGCACTGTCTTCATCCTCCTGATCTCCGCTAGGACAGGGGTCAGATTCGAGTGGAGGGGAAATCAGACAAGGGTCAGCAACGAGGTTTTCGGGTGGAGAAAAGCGCCCTTGCACTGCTGCTGCGTCTTCCTCTGTGAAGAATAAGAAATGGATACAGGATAAGTTTAAGCTACATATAAATAATCCAATGTGTCACCTTTAAATGAGAAATATTATGGGACATGTGCAATGTATTTGTTGTGGTGTTTCAGAAAATACTGTATATTGTAATGTGCTATGTCTTCAAGATGAATATTAAAAAGCTTAACATTTTTCAACAGTTTTCAGTTCATTTTTAGTTTTGTCACTATCTGGGGTATAAGCTTGTTTTACGCTACTGATATGTTAAAAATTAAACTACTAAAAATGCATCATTTTGACAGGAAATAAGCAAAATATTTTAAATCTTAATTGATTGTATTTTTTAAATTATTTTTACATACATAAATAAGGTTATGGATTATATAATAACATCTTTAAAAATAAATTAGCTGTGTTTTTAGGTTTTGTTTTGTGAGAAAAGCTGTTTCCATTGATTTAATTGATGTCAAATCTTATTAAAGACATTGTTTGGGATGCTAATGCAGGTGTAATATTATGATCCTCTTTTATTGGTGCGCCAAAAAGAGCTTAAATGTGAACTATAAGAAGGTGCCCTCCTGTCTAAGTGTGTATTTAAAGGCCTGGGGTCATCCAAACAGAACTGAGAGAGAAGGGGGTGCTGCCTGCCCTGGTCACTAATCCTTAAATAATTTATAAAGCACATAGCGTCTCAAAAATGTCATGTTGCGGAAAGAAATCCCGTCTAAATCCAGCCTCGCCTCCTCAGCCATGACGTGCTAATGGAGTTTCATATTTGCGCTCGGATCGATAAATGTCATCTATTTAAAGGGAAGTTTGAATCGAGCGATATTTGGGATCAGACATGGAAGGGGTGTGAAGTTTGTACCTGCAAGGTGCTGGAGGGAGATATGCAGGATGCAGTAATGGGATATCGATCAAAGCCTGCGCGGGGCATCCTCAATGGGACGATTTAAACAATTATCTAGGCTGCCTGTCCCAATGCCAATCACAAACCGGGGGCTGTGGGAGCGAGCCTTTGTGGCCGCGCTGAAAGGAAACGCAGCCTTCAAAATGAAAGGAAGGTCACACAGAGTTGACAGAAATTTGATAGAAAACGTCTCAGTGGCGTTTAGTCTTCACTCGGGAAAAAAAAAAAAAAAAAAAAAAAAAGTTTAGTGTAGCTAAAGGTAAGTTTGGTGTGACCGTGGCGAAGACGTTTCTTTTTTTTACAAAGCTAAAATGAGTACAACTTTTTTTAAGCATTTTGATTATTTGCACTTATCATAAGGCTTGGATTTGTAGGCCTTTGTAATTTATTATTTTTATTTTATTCCTTTATTTACTACTTTTCTGTATGTGTATTTTCATATTCATACAATGAATTTGCATATTTGCATTGCCCTAACGAAGGAACTAGTTTATCGTCATGGCTAATTGGGACTTCACTTTTGGCGGACGAATACAACTGAACTACTCTTGCCTATATAATACTCATGAAGCTACAACAGTTTAACGTCGTTCTCTGGGGTTTACCTGAACGTAAGTGTGATGCAAAATGATCTTTACGCAAGTTTTAGCTTAAGTGAAATGAAGTTTTTTTATTTTTATTTACCTTCTCGTGCGCGTCCATTTGCACATGTCACTTCCACACTTTCTGCATCCGCGCCACCACAAAGTATCCTCTTGCTGTTAAACTTGTGCGGGTCCAAGATGTCTAAAATGGAGAAAGAAATCTTGTGCGTCGTCGTCATCTTCACTCCGAGCTCCCTGTGTGAGTCCAGCATCATCCACGCGCTTACACAGATTAAAAATATGACACTTTTTTTGCTTACGGAAAACTTCTCATATCTTCTCAGGTTTGGCAGTGGTCCCGGATGCTGCTCTGCTCGTGTCAGTGACAGTGTGGATGAGGAGGATGAGGCGCCCACTCTTTAAAGCGTCTCCCTGTCCCCCCCGTAAGTCTTTCAGCGAGACACGTGACACAAACACTATTAGCGTTTCACACGACCTCCTAATGGGCTCAAAGCTTTCGTCGATAATCACCCATATCATTAAATTCAATAAGCCACGACCTGAGAGTAAATTGGGCACAGATGGTACTTCAGCCATATTAGATATTGTGCCCTATCTCCAAAATTAAACTTAAAAAAAAATGCAGTAAGTATTTTGTAGCTCTAAGCAAAACTTTTTCTCATAGGCTGCACAAGGCTCCTGTGCAATATTAAATAAAAACAGGTAGATTAGATTAACTGAACTTTATTAATCTCACAGTGGAGAAATTCACTTGTTAAGGCAGTTCTTAATACAGAATAAAGTGCAGAGAGCAAGAAAATAAGGTGAGCATGCATCACAAACAAAAAGGTGCAATATAAATTATTTACAAGAAAAGTCTAAAGCAGCACAAATATGTAACATTATAAATCTAAACTATAAAATATAAAATTACCAGTGCACAACAACCACACAGGCTGCATATGTACATGGTGATGGTGAAATATGAAGAATCTGATATTGACAGTAATGGGGGTGTTGTACAGTACAGAGAAATATAAATAAATATTGCGTGGTTTTATGACTATAGCACAATATCATGACTATAAATATATGACTATACATAAATATTGCACTGTATTGTGACTATACAGACGAGTTGTTGAGATAATTATAGCAATAATAGAATGAATTATTATAATCATCCTCTTAATGTGTTATTTTTAGACTTAACCATAGCTAAGTTTGAACATGTTATCTGCAGTTTTGCATTCATAGGATTTTAATGCAGGTTATGAATAATTGTTAAAATGATACCACTTGATACCACTTTTTTATCGTCTAGATACTCTATAAACTTATATTTATGAGTCTCACACAGATTTTGTGATTCTGACACTTTTACGCAACTTAACTCTTTACCAGGGATTTATTCACCTAGAGTGATAATGAAGTTGTCCAAGCAGTGCTGCATAGTAGGGCTGCACAGTAATGAAAATGCATAAAAAATTGTAATATCAATATACATCAATAACTGGGCTTTGAATGCATCCATTGGCTCTTAATTAACACTGCTGCCACTAGCAATTACTTTTGAACAAAACTAGTTGTCACTGGGTAAATATTTTTATGTGCAAAATGTCTGTCACATGAACACTCAAATATGACTTCAGTACAGGCGCTTATCTGCAATAATAATTTTGCAGTATATTGTCCAGATCTACTCTATAACAAAAAAGAAAATGAAAATTCAGACTGCAGTGAGTAAAGGATATTTGAATGGCAGGATCTGAAGAGAATAAACATGTTACTGTATACTGAATAGACAATTATATTCTTTAATAATCTGTTTAAATGATCCTGTAATTGATTTCATACATCCCATTCATTCTTCTTTTAAAAACCACACATCCCTAAACAATAAATAATCTACATACAGCAGCTTATTGCATTTAGGTAGCTAAATATTTGTAATTGTGCTAACACCTTAGAATAACACACACTTTTAAGCATTAATTATTAGTTAGGGATTAGTAACCAGTTAGTTGATTATTTATAAAGCACTACTTCAACATTTATTAACAAAACAATTAAGTCATAAATATTGTTATTATGATATTTAATGCTTTAGTAATAAGCACATGCAAATCAGAGCAAATGTTGTGGTAATTCGGCATCTATAAACTGTTAATTTATTAAATTATTATTTACATATATTTAATGCTTTATTACTGCTTAATAGTTGTGTTATTCTAAAGTGTTACTGTAATTTTATAAATGTGCCTTTCTAATAACACACAAATGTAGACCTAATGTGGTCCTGAAATTATTCTTTTAAACCAGAACTCGCCTGCCAGCACTTATTGAACACGCCTGATTGTTTTCTCACCTAAAGCTGATGGTTTGATATTCACAATCAATGGGCTCCCTGGTCTTTGGCTATTAGTATTCAATACCAAGTGACATGGGCTTGTTTAAATCCTGATACCCGCTGATGGCTAAAATGGTGAAACCAGCGCAGGATCAATATTCCCAGCAGGTGTCCAATACAGATAAACCGTGATGGCCACAGTCAGCCAGACAGCCTTTTTTGGAAACTGGGAAGCCACACCAGTAGCAACTACAGCAGAGATCACATAAGAGGAGTGAAGCGTCCTTTTAGTCTTTTAACCTTGTAATAAATATGTTTAAGCAAAGTGGGCTTCTCTTTTAGACTGAATAGGGTTGGGAATTAGGAATTGGGAAGGAAAAGAGGCTTCAGATACACATACCTTTGCATTTACATATTTTACTGTCTAAGCTTGTGAGGTCTACAGTGTTTGTTTATGGGCCAGACAGTATTTATGCACACTATTTGGGGGATCTGAGCAGATTTGCACAGTCCTTTTAGTCTCTCTTCCATGTGGACAATTTCCTGTGCCACTTATATGGTCCGGGGTGATTAGTCTGCTGCATGGAGGTTTCATAGTCTAGTTCTGTGTGTGTGTGTGTTGCATACTAGTTACATAGTCAAACATCACTCAAAGCCACCCCTACTGGGAGTCTGCGTGTCTGCATTTGCATATGTATACCACTTGTGCAGCCATCACTGTAGTGCCTCCATATGAAAAGAGCCCACTGGACACTGGAGGTTTTACAACTTCCTATGAGAAAGCCCAGTGGCTGGACATCTGTTTGCATGGGTCAGCCTGACAAAGAGGCCAGCCCCGAGGACAAAGAAGCCCTCAGGATAGACTTCACAAGCGGGAACAGCAGCTGACTCAACTCCGAGTTTGTATGTACCACAGCAGAGGAGGAGCAGCCCACGTCAGACACCGCAGGGGGGCTGAAGAGACACACTTCCACACGGGACCCCCCTTCAGAGTCAATAAAGTCATTACATGGCAGGGAGGCTGCCTCAGGTCTGCTAAACGTCACATCATTTGTCTAATGGCAGGAGTGGTATTATGAGGTGCACTTCCACTCACAGACTGATGCGCCTGTTGTTTGCTCTGCGGGCCTCCACTGTCTCCACAACTGTCCCGTAAAGAGCATCACACAAAGGAACAGCAAGAGTCTAGTCAGCCATTAAGAGCCTGTTAGATCTTTCATGACAAATTCCTAAGCCTTGTATTTCCAATAAGGACATAGCAACAGGTAAACATATTTGACAACCTCTCAGCATCCTGAGTTTAATTATGCTAAACATTTTAAAATATAAAAAAGAACATAAATAAAGTAATATGTAGAGGTTAAAAAGTCCCAAAATAACATCAGCGTTTTCTTAAATGTGTGCAATGGAAAGCACTGAGTTCTCTCATGCCACACATACTGCAGTGTTACTTACAGTAAGTATAGTATATAAGTAAATATATTTACGTTTTGTAGTATTGTAGTGAAATTTTTGATTAAATAAATTGTATATTCAAACAGCCAGCTCTGTTATGCTGTAGAGTTGTGAAACATTAGAAACCCAGATATTTGCTTAATGTTGCTAATGTGCAGTGGCTTAGACAAAAGCTCCACTTTTACTTTTATACGTATTTGTTTATGTGATGTGAAAGAAAGATTTCGCTCTAGTCTAGTACAGCTAAAATTCTAATTGCATGCATTACATAATGCATCACTTAAATTTCTCTTTGTCCAGCTAACACACCCCAATAATGTAGTTCTTAGCTGAGCTCACTGGAAAAACTATGAGCTCTTAATAATTAAAATAATTTAAAAAATGGCCAAGAGGGTGGAAGTGGGTAGAGCTTAGAGAATAACACATTTTTAGAGTTACAACTTTATATTTCATGCTAACTCTGGCTTGTTTAATGGTTTGTTTTCTTATCTATCAAGGCAAAAACTCCACCTACATGTCAGATACTGTATATAAGGTGGTAAACTCAGTAGGCTGGCTGTGTGTCTTTATATACGTCCAAACTGTGTTGAAACTTGGCAATATTCCAGTTTCAATAAAATCTGTCTTCTTTTTTTCCAGTTTTTCTACAGTTGTGCTGCCAGGCCTCTTCCAGAGAAACCTCTGTGTTCGCCTGACTCCCTCTCTGACAACAAGGTCAGTGGCATTGCCCAGTAATTGTCCTAACGGCCCGTATACCTGTTGGGTGGAGGCGAGTAATGAGAGTTTTTCATTACAGGCGGGACGGGTGAGTGCGCCTGGCAGATGCTGACAGGCAGCAGATGTGTAAAGTTGGGGGTGATTTGTAAAGGGGTCAACTGCATCACAGAGGAGATGGAGGGCAATGTGGGGCTGGGCTAAATTATACTGAGGGACACTGTCAGTCATAGGGCGCCCCTGTCACAGTGAGGTAAAGGTCAGTTCAAACAGGACCACAGTCAACATCCAATAGAGATTCCAGGCAGGAAGTGTCCGGAGTGTGGGGTCAAGCCTGGTTTGGGCAAGATAAAGATGTGTCTCTGTCTCAACTGCACACTTCTCCACAAGTCTATTATACATTAAGTGAACATCTTATTTTCTTTAGGCTTTTCTTTCAGGGGTCGCAACAGCAAATCCTGTGCCACCTCGTGTGTAATGATTTGCATATTGATTTGGCATAGATTTTTACACCAGATGCTATTCCTAACGCAACCCTCTCCATTTATCCACGCTTGGCATCAACACAAAAAGTACACTGGCTTGTGACACATTGTGGTAAATTAAGTAAGTTTAAAACTGAGAGTAGAAAACACCCAGAACTGATATGAGGATGTACTTAAAATGTGTCAAACACAGAAGGTGTACATACATTTACGGCATATGCAAAATGCATTATTATGTTATATAGACACTCTATACATCTCTATACAATTCTATAATGCTCTGCAGAGCCAAAGTTTAGGACCTACAGTAGTCCTAAAGTGATTCATTAATATCCCCTACAGTCTGTTCTGGCCTATGCCCTTACATGAATGTCTACTGGCTCATAACAGTCTAAAATGTGTCCATTGTAATTTTATGGCCTGTACCAGCTTGTGACTAAATTGTTGATAAGTTCTCCTAGCAATAACTTAGATGAATATCATATGGTTGGCCAAAGATGAACTACTGGCTTGAAGAACAGCAGAGATTCCAAATCTACCTTGAATAACATTTAAGTGAAGGATGACAGAAAAGTCATCACTAAAGTGAGTTACAGAGAGTTTTTACAGAGACTGAATAAGAGCTAATAGAGCCGCACTTGCCTCTCACAGTTAGCTGTGTTTGAGGCATCTGTGCCCGGTGTACTGTCACTCAGGCTGAGCATTGATTATCCATTGTTCTGAGAAGGTCACATCATAATTCATTAACAACAATTAGTCCCACAGTGCCACCTGCACTCCTTCTCTCGATTGCCCTGTTAAATTACGAGCTACCATCACGGCTCATACGTGGAACAATGAAGATATATCCACAACGTAAAGGCAAGAGCTATTAGTTACATTATTTAAATGGATCCGTTTAAACCAGGGGAGCTGTCTTTATGAAGGGCAATTAGGCACTAACCGTAATTGATAATTCATGCTAATTACAATTAGGAAATATAAATAGTGAGTGTAGGATTAATCATCATTGTGGCGAGTGAGGAGCTGCCTGGGTGCAGGCGGCGAGATGGAAGCCAATGGATTATGCCCCATTCATCTCCATCTACTGCACAAACAGATTGTGTTTGTCCCTTTATATTTCTCCATTGACCGTTATCTCTTGTTTTGTTTCTGTGTCCTTGCCAAATAGACTATAGCTTCAGTAATAGTCTGTTTCAAAAGTGTGGAGGGCCACTGCAGTGTATGCTGCTGAGACACTATAAACAAATCACTGAGTACAATGATGCCATTAAAATTAAAATCATGTGACTTTTGTTTTTGTCAAATGGGGGGAACACTTTAGATACATTTATGTTTATGATTTGGAGTAAATTTTTGGTTTATGCTCTGGAGAGGAAAAGCACGATCCTTTGTTTCCTGTCAATGTTCCCCTCTATAGCAAAAAAGTGAGTATAGTTAGCTAGATTTAGCTTAGGTAATCATTAATTTCCCTTACACCAATGTAAGAAACATAATAATGATTAGTGCCTTTGATAACAGAAATTTAATGTAGATCTATTCAAAGCCTGAAGGTATTCTAGATTCATGCATGGAGAGCACAAAGCGCTGCCAAGGCACTGGCCCTATCTTGCAATTGCAAAGATATAGTGACTAGACCTGAACTCAAATCAGGGATCCTAGTTCAGGGCTCTAAATATCTATTTAGCCACAAAGCTTTTATCTATAATGATAAATTCACTAAAAATACCTGGATCCTGACGATGTTCCAACCAAAAATGTCATTTGTATTTCTTAATCTGTATTTTACATTAACTGAAAATAAATACTATGCTTATATAGAAGATAGAAAGAGGAGTTTTTTGATGTAGTGAAAGAGGACATGAAGTTAGTTGGTGTGAGAGAAGAGGATGCAGAGGATGGGGCAAGATGGAGGCAGATGATTTGCTCTGACGACCCCTGAAAGGAAAAAAGCAGAAAGGAAAAGAAGACATACTATGGTTATATCACAGTTTTATAGATTCAAAACATAGCCCACAGTCCCATGATCCTTGTGTAATCTTGCTCCTCATCTGTAATTAGGAAAGGCTTCTCCAGTCACCTTTTCTGACCTGTGACACTGGGCCAATGAAGACACTTGGTCTAATCAGCCACACAGATCTATAAGATTATGATTGGGAAATTAAGATGGACTCTGTATATAAGCATACAATTCATAATTTTTAATCTTGTGGTTCTTCTCATTTGCCAGCACATGAACAGAGTGAACACTTAACATTTGTTCACCGGTCAGATAAGTGCATGTAGCTGTCAGCGACTAGCAGTCTCTTTGGTCTAAGTGGAGACAACAGTGTGATTTAAATACAAATACACTGCTGTCTTAGCTGAGCAAACAAATGAGTGGCGCTGATCAGAGCGGCCCCAGCAGTAGGTTCAGCCGCACGTTGACTCAGATGTGGCTTTATTGCTTTATTCACATGGGATTTGAATTAATCATGGGTGTATTCATCAGCGGCTCTGTGTTTGTTTGCAACTAAATGGGTGATTTAAGGATGTGTAGCTGTATGTCGGTCTGTGCGACTGCTCTGTAATTTATGGCTGCATAAAATGTGTATTTTAGTACACAGTAAGTCAGAATTTAGGAGTTTTAGATTTTAAATTCATGTATATGGTATTGTTATATTAGCCTGGTTAGCGCTCCTTCCCTGTCAATCTTGGACTCTCCAAGACTCCACCTTCCTCTCATCGCCCAAAGACATGCATTTATAGGTGAACTGGTGAATTGTCCCTAGTGAATCAGTGTGAAGATGAACGGGTGTCTGACATTGTATGTCTCTGTGTCTGTGCAACTAACTGGCTATTGTACAGAATGTATCCCACCTAAGGCCCATAGTTGCCAGGATAATTTCCAGCTTCCAATAAAATTATAGATTTCATAACATAATTTCTATTGTGTTCATAAATAGGAGAGCATTTTAGCTTGTTTAAAAAGTTATACCTTCAGTATAGCACAGGGAACTGCTAATAATGGTTTTTGTTGTCTACCAGTGCTTCCCCCGCTCAGGTGTTGGTCAGATAGGGCCCTGACCGTTTGGCCCCCGCTGATGGCAGTGGGCTGCTGTAATTGCTACAGTGAGAGCTGGATCATTGAAGCCACACTAATCAATAAAGTCTTCATCAGCCATTTCCCCTGATGATTCTCCCTCATTTCTCCCTTAATTGTTCTTTTTCATCAAACAAGGCCTGCGCCGTGAGCGTGTGTTTGTGTGTTCCCAGGAGCGGCAGCCTCTGTCGTCTCTCAGTGGACCAGAGCTAACTGATTGCTCACAGAAGTTGCTCTAAAAAGGGAAAACCTTTGGCTCCCAACTTCATGTGACCCCAGTGGAACAAGGATTACTGTTGATCGAGATGTGAGCTGCCCCACAGCACCTTCACGTCTGACTCTCAGCTCACCCAAATAAAGACATACTTAATCTGAGAGGCTCACAGGGACAGGTGACAGTTTTAACAGGTACAACGAACACTCATGAAAAAGTTAATATATTAAATAGAAATAGGATATTAATAAAACACACACTATACAAATCTGGTCTGGCCAATGACAGGTTGACAGGTTTGAGTGGTAGCTTCTTGTTTTCCAAATTCTTTTACAAAAAAAAAAAAAAAAAAAAAAAAAAAAAAAATATATATATATATATATATATATATATATATATATATATATATATATATATATATATATTTTATTATTATTATTATTATTATTATTATTATTATTACCAAAGTAGACTTTACTCGTTTATGAGCCAAAATGTGTTTTACTGGGGGGGTTGACAAGACACAAATCCCACAGGACGAGACAAGACATGAGACTGGGTTAACTAGAATGAGATTTGTATACTTTTGATCTATGTATTTTCCACAAATGAAAAATATAATTTATTCACTTAGAAATCCTAAAATGCAAAACTATTTAGGTCAATTTTTAATATCAACCTGTGATGAATGGTATTTACTTCTACTATTTGAATTATATGCAACAGCAAAAGATATATACTACCAAATGTTTTGCCACAAACTCAACTGATTCACTTGTACTTTCTAAAAAAGTGCAAACAGAACCTGCTTCTGAGATCACGAGAACCAAGTGACATTTAGATCTTGCGAGATCACAGGATTGGGAGATCTTCTTCTCACAACCCTATGTTTTATTTAGCTCTACTTATGATTTGTGAAGTTCAGCAGCCAAAAGCAGTCTCCGTTGTCTACTTTTGCCTGAAGACAAAAATAATTGTCTTTAGTCAATAATTCTTGTCCTGGGATAAACTCAGTGATAGTCCATTCCTTACTCTTGATAAGACATTACAATATACCTGCAATTAAAATGGTACCATCTCTTTAACCTTATTGATTTTGGAGATGTGGTGTAGAATAGTGACAGGAGCATCAATGAGTCAACTGAACCCTTATGACATTATGTAATTATACTTCCATAAATTTAGTCTTTAAAACTTCTTATGATTATAATTATTAGAGCTGGAACCTTATAGCTCTGTACAGCAAAAGGACGAAGCTGCGCTGAAAGTCTGCCATAAGACAAAGTACTGCGGGTCGGGGATGATTCTGTCTTTGCTGCTCTCCTATTACACATATATATTATGATTTATGAGGCCTTATGGGTTGTTGACGTACAGGGCTTCATTGGGAAAATTAGATTTGAGTTGTCTAACAGCCGGGCCACTCATCTCCTCAGTAAACTACCATAGATTGTACTCCAGTGGCTTTTATCGACATATCCCATTACCGAAGTCTTCACGTTTTACGACCATTTCTATAAATTCAGCGTGGGACAATAGCGCTCTCCGTGGGACTGATAGAAAGATCACCTCAGGGCTGTAGTTTGACGCCTCAGTGCCCCTCCACACACCTATATTAGACTATCTTGTGATCAGAGATGGCCCGCCGCGGAGCCGGGGAATGATTCAGAATCGCTCAGACGTCAAAAAAGGGGAAAGGACAGGTGAGTGTGTGTGAATTTGCACATGATGGGAGTCTGAGTTCAGGTCAGCCCGTATTTACAGCTCAATCACTTAACAGAGCTGCCTCTCTATTAGACCGCTATCTATCCAGGAGCCTGACAGACAGCCGCAGCAGTAGGCCACAGAGCGGACACTGGAGCACTGATAACACCTCTGAGTGCTCCCATGAGACCACTGTCTTCACATTAGTGCCTCTGGATTAGTTCACTTATTCACTGATAACAACATTAAAGATAACCATCTTCTTTTCATCAATTAAAAGAAAATCTATTTTGTGTTACATGCAATTTTCCATAATTTATTAATAGTATATTGTGATAGTAATTAGTGTTGTAGTTAAGAGCATGGTAATCAAGACCAAGGCCTCTCCAACACCAGAGTAAACCGAGACCAAGACAAGATCAAGACTTTTAGAGGCAGAGACCCAGTCGAGACCAAGGCAACCTGAGACCAGGTCAAGAACAAAACCAAACAAGTCCAAAAGAACTAACGCTACATAAAGGACTAAAGCTCAAATACATTAATGATTTTTTTAAAGGACTAATGATGCCAACAGTCACAAGACTACTGCTCTTGTACAGGGCTTGTTTTTGAAATAGCCCTTAGTTCCACTTTCTTCTCTCTTAGACACTTGTTTATAATAATAATACATACATGTTGCACTAGATGTGTACATTTGTAAACTCACAAATGTGTTCAGAGCAGAGTCTTGTAGCAGTTCAAGCTTTCTAATCTTGTGCTTAATATCCAGAGCTTCCAATCTTTTTTTTTTTTTTTTTAATGATTGGTTAAGAAAATCTCTGAGACAGCCACATTTGAGACTGAAGCAAGACCGAGTAAAATTCTATTCAAGCCAGAGACCAAGTTGAGACTGAGTTAAATAAAGGTTAAATAAATAAATAAAACTGAGATCCTAAAAAAGTAGTCTCAAGGCCAAGTCCGGTCATGAGTGCTACAACATAAATAGTGAAAAACAAGACCTACAGGTACAGGTTTGGCCTTGATAATGACTTCTGTGTAAAGACCTCATCTAGACTTTATTATTTAGACCTTATTGGCTAGTGTTTACTTATTAAAATAAATGACTGTTGCCAACAGAGAAAGTGGCTAATTCTGCATTGTGTAGGTACAGTTCAAATAAGAAAGAGCACAAAAAGAAAAAGAAAAAACAAAACAAAAAACAAAGCAAAAATGCAAGCAAAGACATGCAGATAAATATTGTTAAAGCATTCAACAAGGATATAATTGTAGGCCAGCACAGAACTAGGAATATAAGGAAGCTCAAATCTTGTCTGAGGCATGTACTTTAATAAAATAACTGTATAAATAATAAAACAATGTGGCTATGAGGGAAGGATCAAAAACATTTGGGTAGTGTAAAATGCATTTGAAGACCAGACTTCTTGTGCATTTTTTATACCAAAATAGACAAAATGTCGATCAGATGTTTGGTAGTTGGTCAGAAAATTATTTCAAAAAGTACTAGTGGTTAAAAAAAAAAAAAATTATATGTATTTTGAAAGGTCAGCAATGGGCCAAGGACGATGATTAGTGTGGATCTGGTACACTGTCTGGATGAAAGTAATTCATTATTATATAAAATATTAAATAACTGGCCATAGTTTGATACAGATAAAGTAGTTAAAAGAGGTTAAATGCATTTTAAAGCTTATTCTGAATGTTCATAGATGACTCAATGACTACTTCAGATATGATTAAAATATTTATGGAAAAATGATTAAGCAGACCTGAGACCTTTTTGCCCTCTCACATTTGACAGTGCTGGAGTATCTGTGTCAGAAGAGGGAGCTGTAGCCTCAGTGTTTCAAGGCATTAAAACTAAAGCAGTTTAGATCTGCATGATGATGATGATTAATATTATTCAAAATGTAAAGGATTATATTGACTTTACAGAATAAATGCCTATTTTAAGATTTGTAAGATGCTATATAATTGTCTTGCATTCATAATACATATGCTCTTAATAAAAAATAGAATTGCATAATAAAGATTTTCACATTAAACTAAGCCTTTCTTGATAGTGAGTATAAAAAGTCTTTATATTTTGGGTAATATACACATTTATTTCTTGACATGAAAGCCAGACGTCATGCTTTACCTGATCTGAAGCCAAACGCTGCCATCTGCTGGCCTTGAGTTTTAATGAGGTGCTGTGAACAATGCTGGCTCAGACCTGGGTGTTTTCCACAAACGACCTGCTTTTTATGATGTGCTTTATTATACTTGTCACCGTATTAAGTCTCTACATGCTCTGTATTACTCCCATTAAACTTTTAAATCCAAATATTGCAGAACTATGGGCAAGCCTGTATATGCTGTGCATGTGTTGTAGTTAGTTAGTCTCCCTCTGTTGAGTCTGAGCGTCACTGACAGCACACTTTGTTCCTTGGAGTCAAGGTGTTGTGCAACACTGTGTGAAATTATTTCTGGCCCTGACTATTAGAAGATGAGTCTGTGATTGAAAGGTCAGCATGGGGTCACTAAAGTAAAAGATCTATACAGTCTGTCAGCGTGTTTACCTAACATTAAGGCTGCTATTCTGTGTGATTGCTTTGAGTAGTTAGAGGAAGGTTAACTGCCATTTTCCTCACACACAGCTGCCATTGTGCAGTCAGGGCCTGATCGATTTGTTCCCACGAAGGCTGTGCTCAGGTTCAAAGCCATGGGGAGCATTCGAGTGTCTGTCCCGGACAGCTGCCTGTCGGCCCCACTGTTGAATACTCATCACTTGGCTTATTGGGTTGGTTATGGCTTCTCAGATTTCCATCCTTGTACAAGCGAGGCATCCAGCTTTGAATAGTGCCAATAGAAGGCATTCCTGGAAAAGGACATTAAGGAAATATATGAGTAGTATATTTCACTGGTGCATTGTTCTGCCACTGAAGCAGTGCGTGCAGCTCTGCACAGAGCTGTTTGTGCTCCTTGTTTTTCATCTACCTACAACACTATGCAGGGCTGAGCTCTCTGATTAGCCAGGAAATTATCCAGCTTGTTGTGTTTTACTTCTCCACATGCAGAAACTATCAACTGCTCCCATTACATGGCATTACAAGCCAATGTTGTAACCACACTGCAAACTGGAGGTAAAGCTATGGAGGATTATTAAGGGTTTCATCTGATATATAGAGGCTTAGGGAGCTTTGGGATGGACTAAACTTTGGTATCTATGTCAGCTTGAATGAAAGCCTCCTGTGTGTGAGAATGAAATCCTCACATGTATTTTCATATCTTGTATTATAGGACAACTGTTTTTCCCATTAGCGTGACGAACAACTTTAACATGTTACACAAAAGTCTCCCCAGAAACATTCTCTTATATGGGGACACTTGAAGCTCATAATTCTTCACTTTTAACCAAGGCAGTAAATTATAAAAGTATCCATCAGACGTGTAACGTGATGTCCTAAATTACTCCTCTATCTGTGTGGTTTTCATAAATCTTCCGCAGCGATAACACCAGCCCTGTGCTGAGTCATGGTAGCTAATTTTAACAATTTGTTAGACTTGAAAGCGGTAGCCCCAAGCTAAATCATAGCACACATAACACTTTTGAACACCTATAAAAATCAGAACTGCTATTGATGACTCATATGTGTTGTGCATACTCCTGGGGGCTTTTTTTAAATTTTGTTTCTTAAGATGTTACAGTAAATTTGGAGCAGGTCTTAGACTCTAAACTTCCTGTGGACCTTCCACCCAGAAGCCTGCTGCGCTGCTCAACTTCTAATAGGACAAAGATGACCTCAATTCAAATAGCCCTCATGACACAAAATTATTTTCCTCCTACATTTTTCCAGACAATACATGGAGCAGACAGAAGGACATAGAGCAGCTGTTGATGTGAAATCTTAAAAAAATATTTTTAGTTTTCTTTTTTACCTTCCTAGAGAACTATTGCCAGTGTTGCCATTTAGAGACAATGAAAGTTGTGATACGAAGTAACTATACTGATATTTACAAAAACATTGACTTGATATGTGAATTTTCCTTAAAGTTCCCATTTTGTGCTTTTTGAAGGCTTTTTGGAATAATTTTGGACACCTTTGCAAGTAAAAGTATTTTATGTTTCACAACCAAAAATAATGTATATGTATTAAAAATGTCTTTTTATGGGGAGCTGTCACTTTAAATTTTGCAGAAAATGCTTTCATTAGTTGACTGTTACCCCCGGCTTTTAACAGTGGAGAATGGACAGAGCATAAAATGGCTAATTAACATTAGCAACGGAATGGCTGTTAGCAACGGCCAACAGATAAATGAGCTGACTGCTTCGTAGTGGTGGCAATTTAAGAGCTGAAATGATCAGAACGAGTCTGTTAACAGTGTATGGGTTTTAGACATGCACAGGAGCACTTCCTGGTTTCTCGTGTCTACGTAGAGCTGTGAGACTGAGCGTTTTCAGCTTTTGAGAAGGGAACAGCATCAGCATACACGATTACTCAAACAAGTGGGAATAAAATAAAATACTACTGCAGGTATGTTTGAGGCACTAACAACATTATAACATAGTTGAAAGCGCAAAAAAGTTAATTTAGCTTAATAGGGGACCTTTAAAGCATAGTTTTAAGATAATTAAATAAAATGTTCTGTATTAACTTCTACATCTTTCAATAATTCATAGTGAATGAAATGACTGCTCTACAGATTGCGCATATTGCTGTAATGATACATTTATATCTGAACCACAGTAGAGGCCAGGTCTAGGCACTATACTGCGAGATAGTGCCAGTGCCTTGTGGAGGTCTGCCCTTTCTGAGTAATTCTAGTTTATTTGATTTTTGCAATACTTCTTTAGCTTTATAGTCTACAGTTACAGATAATGTTTTAAACTGCCAATTCTCCCTAATAACTTCCTAATTTTACCAAATATGGTCAGGACTTCTGGCTCACTGCCCTTGTTTCTTGTTTACCTGTCCACTATTTGTCTTATATCATTCCATATCAGCACATCGATGGCACGTACCCAACCAAAGCATAGAAAGAAGTGACCGTTGGCCATTTTGGGACTGAAATGTTTCCTGGTCACATTGCTCTTTTGCATCACCATTTACATGCCCTCATATGAATCTCTAGAACATACAAAGATTTTACACAAAAGACACTGCTCAGTTCTATTATATTCTAGTGAAAAGGATGTAGGTTCCTTTTGACCGTCTTCACTCTCCCTGAATTGTTTTGTGTTTTGGTTGGCGGCTGCCCAAACGCTGATGCAGAGATCAGATGACAATCCCCATCGATAAAAGCAAGCTCCGCTCCTTTGTGTTCTGTCTGTAAAGATACAGGTTTGGCCTTGATAATGACAGGCCTTTCTCTGTAGTAAACACAGACCGGCAGACAGAAAGTGGCAACGTGACATTTCTTTCCTGATGGCAGTTATGGAGTTGCGCCAGAAACTACTAGAAACACTTCAAGTGTCAAGCATTTATTTGTAGTAGATTTCTCTTGCTCATATAGACACAACAAATTAAGTATACAATTACACATCCGTAACATGGTGTCATTGCACAGCTGCGGAAGGTTTTGTTTATTCAGCAAAGGGAAAAACTGTCCCCACAGGGAATTTGGAGGTCGTGGATTGGTGTCTGTGAATACACCTCACAGAATCCAGACATTAAATATCCTAGAAAGGTGACTCCCAGTTGGTGGGTCAGGATCCAAAATACAGGGGTCGTGAAGGTTATGGTAATATAGTTTATAACTTTAAGCACAGACCACCACCACCACCAGCATACAGGTATTTTACTCATAGTGGTAAAGACACAGCTGCCAGACCTGGATTCAAACCAGGGATCTTGAGCCCTTACTGGTCACTGTAAAAGTAACAACCTCTCACAATGGTAAAGAGTCTACCAAGATTAATAATTTGACCTTTCCTGACACTTTCATTCAAATTACTATTAAATATAAACTATTACTCTTTAAGCTATCACTAACAAAGCAACCAACAAACTCTGATCAACTGGGCAAAACTGGGTCACTGTACATTTCTTTGTTCCATTGTTTATCTTTTTAGGATTATGCCTAGGTGTCATCCATCGCCAGCCTCTTTGTCACAAGACATAATTCACCTTGCTGACCTCCTTAGCCCCAGTCTATAAACACCCATTTTCAGTGGCCGTCGCGCTCCTCCTCTGTGGCCGCAGACCTTGACTCACGCACCCCAGGGGCCACCCAATGTGAAAAGGCTCACACCCCACCCCCACATCTACGTGCCCATGACCCCTTATAAGACCACAACAGGAACCACATTCTTTCCTTTGTGGCCAGGCTTTCATCCTTCTCTACCAGAAATAACCTGCAGCAGTATTGTGCAGTCAAAAACCTTTTCGTCTTGTTTGAGTCATTAAAGTAAAGTTATTGGAAATTGGCAAGGTTCTTGCTTATGTTTTGCAACAAAAACACTCTTTGCATTCAGTGTTCTGCTATGGTAACGATCGTGTTGGTCAGGTCCATGGTCAGGTCAGGTACAGGCAATTTGCGTTTCTAGTGCTCTGTGTCCGAGTCAAGTGCTGCACAAGGTCATCCATCCATTTCCATCACAAGTTGTGATAAGTGTAACATTTTGTGTGAGTAGCAATGCAGGAGGCTGGAGGTGCAGAGATGCAGAGCACTCACTAGTGCACAGGCATTATAACATAAAAGGATTAGATGAAACTAAATATTACTGTGCTTCTATTGTTCATATATACAAAATATTAATAATAAACTATATGTTGCTGATGTTGCTGATGTACAGTGGCATAGTGGTTAGCACTCCTGCATCACAGCAAAAAGTCCTTGGTTTGATTCCCAGACAGAGTGGGGCTTTCTGTGTGGAGCTTGCATGTTCTCCCTGTGTCTGCATAGGTCTCCTCCAGGTGCTCCAGTTTTGCCTACACTAAAAACATGTACAATAGGTCCCCCATTGGGCCAGGGCACCCCTGCAAAATAGATCCTGAATCTCAGTGGGATTTTCCTGGTTAAACAAAGGTCAAATAAAAAGAAATATTGTTATTTAGATCATTTCCTGCAATTTTTTTCAACATGATAGGGAAATTTTCACATTCATGCACAACTCTACAGTATTCCTGGGGCCAAGGAACTGAGTGCCCACTGTGCCCTCTCCTTCCTTTCCTTGGAGGGACGGAACTACCTGTTCCCACTACGACTGAGGATTGGGGTGGATAAATACTGCTCACAGAGCCTCTGCACTCAAAGTCATAATGATCATGTCCTGATGTGGATTAATTAAGGCCACAGTGACGCATGCAGATTATGAGTTATGAGACATCTAAAAAAGGAAGAGGCTAATTGTGTTATGCTCACATGCTTGATGATAATTGAATACAAAATACAATTTTGCATTTTAACTCCAAAACAGTGGATGAAAAAATAAGTGACACATTAAAAGAAAAACTACAAAGAAATATATGAATAAAATAAAATAAAACACATAAATAGGCCCATAAGTATTATATAATAAAAGAAAAACACAATAGAAATGATTATCAGTCACTTTTGTCAAGTAAGTTTAGGAATAATGTTTCATTCTCATGCGCTGAGAGAGAAAGGGGGAGCCCTGATTGGTCCAGAGCAGACACACCTCTGGCAATCTCTTTGGACCAGAGCCAGCCCCTTAGACTAACGTCTGCGTCTTTGTTTTAAAAAATGTACACAGATCTTTCCCTCCACTTAGACTGTGCTTACCACAGGAACAAGGCATGCTTTAATTCTGCATTGTTCTGATTTTGGGACATAATTTTATCCCTGTACAGAACCAGTTACCAGAACCAGAACAATTTATTTTTCAAAATAATGAATGAATGTAATTACAACATGTATGTAAATTTGAAGTCTGTTTCACATTTTCCTGTTACTAATTCTATATTTAGGCTTAAAGTAAGTGTAAGACATTGAAACCTTGTTGCAGATCATTTTTGGGACCCAACCCACCAGTTGGTTTAGCTCTGTCTTGGAAATGATACCACACTTAGGGTCTGCCAGGATAAAGTACTCTTATTAGGTGTTTCTTAGCCTTTTTTGACAACAGGAGAATTTTTGTTAGTTTGTTTTTTCAATCAGAACAGAGAAATCTGCACTGTTCACTGTGTATTCCTAAGTGTACATATGGATTTGATGACCAAGGCTACATTCACACTGCATGTCTTAATGCTCAATTCAGATTTTTTGCTTGAATCTGATTTTTTTTGAATGGCTGTTCACATTACATTTTTATTTGACTTCCATGAGCCTCGTGTGTGAACCGTTTCCATTCTTAAAGTGATCTGCAAATGCAAAAAAAGACCTGATGGAGCATGGAGTGGTGGGACTGTGATGTGAGAGGCTTCACCGACACAGAGTGTATCCATAAGTTCAGGATATTGTGGAAGATGTTTGAATACATCTGTCAGCAACACACCTCAATCCTAGTTTCATAATATTTTTCATCTTATTTCGCTTCACATTTTTAGCCAAAATGACTCACTTGATTCTTAAGTAGACACACCACAATTCTCATGAAATTCTTCTGACAGCTGACCTAATACATACTTTAAAAGCCCACTTGAACATATCTAGTCATGATTTCTCAGCATCTGCCTGTGGAGCCAGGTACGCAGCTGCCACTCCTGTTGACCCAGAGGCAGCAGCCAGGCAGAGCGAGACAGGATTCAACAGGACAAGACACTGTGAGGTGTGGTGTGTTTATCTTTGAGTTAGGCTTCCTTCATTACACACGCACTTCCTGCATTACAGATAACCCCCTTGGAACTGTGGTAAACATTTCCTTATTCATACGCCACTGTCGCCTGTTTATGTGGACATAAGAAAGGACAGGCTTTTCAAGTATGGACCCATTCAGATGGATAAAAGTGAAGGAGAGTGAAGTAATTGACAAAGCAGCTGCTCCCAGTCACTGTTTGAACACTGCACATAAAGAAAGAGTTAAATACAGTCAGGATTAGAAGGCAAATCCCATAAAGTAAGTCAACATAATGTATAGTATTTGCATTCAGGGCTATATAGGAAAACACTATAGCTAAATTTTCCCAATTGTCAATTTCTGAAAACTGTAATGTACGTTTAGATGTCATATGATGCAGTATCCTAAGCATATTCTGAACATTTACAATATGGTATAATACTAGTAGGCTACATTATAGACACTTTTTGATAAAGATGTTCAGTTCCCCGATCCTAAAGGTACTATAAGACCCATAAGCAAGCTAGCAGTCTTCAGTTTTTGACTTGTTTGTGAGAGTAAGACTGTGTTATGTTAAAGTGCTGTACTCTGTAACAAAGTTTCTGCTGAAGCTTAGATAAGGAAGCAGGTCCATTATTAAATTCTTTTCCTCTATTGGCCACTTTTAGTCTTGGTACCCACCACTCCAGAACAGGAATAACAAACAAGACCTAATTCAGTTGTCTAGCCATAACAACTTGGCCCTTGTGACACTGTGCTTTTCTGCTTCCACCACATCAACTTCAAGGACAAAGTGTTTGCGTTCGCCCAAGTTTTCATACCCTCTGACAGCTGCCATGGTAAGAAGGATTGTCTGGCTTAATTATTAAATCTGGAAAGCTATAAAGTACAGAAAAAAGTGCAGAATCCACCAAGGCTTGGACTCAGACTGGGGCTAATTTAGTTTGGGGCTAAATGTGCTATGTAGTTTAATCATAAAGCCTTCATTGTATATGAAAATGCACAACTGTTAATCATTTGTTACTTTACTGACCCCTTGTGACTGGAGTTAGTATCATCCTTCCTTGATTCATTACTGACCTGAAAATCAAAATCAATCAAAATCAAAATCTGACCATTACTCTCTGAGCGCTAACCGACTAACAAACAAAGCAACTAACTCAAGGTCATTACAAAGTGGTTTCATTGCATTTTTAAATAGAATAACATTAAAACGTGCCAACTTGAATGCCCTGTGATGCTGAACTGAACTATTACTGGAAAAACACAGCTAGAGAAGAGGCGTGCTGGCTGCAGCTGAACAGATTGAGGGCAGAAACCTTACACTGGTCTGTGGATGTGCAGGACATGAGTGTGAAACAGTCAAAGAGGAGGCAGTGCCCGTATCAAAAGTGGCTTTACCTGTTTACTTAAAGCCCCTTTGTCATGGCTCCATCTGTCCCAAAACAGACACTAGATAAGTTTAACTGACCGTTGTGCATAAGGGAAGCCTCTTTTCAGGATTTCACAAAAGAAGGAAGAGTCGTGTTTGTTTTGCATGACAAATCACTCCCGCAGTCAAACCCCACAATTTCCATGTCAGCTCTGAATGCGTTTGCCCCGTCTGACGCTCTCCATTGGACAAACACCTTCAGCGATCCACAGGCCTCATGCCAGAACCCAGATGGTATTCAGGTAATTCCAAGCCAAACAGGCTGCTATGTCACGTATGTGTTAGCAGCAGCATTGGACTCACAAGGAAAGTAAGAGTCATCTACGCAAACAACTGTGTCACACGCCTGGAGTCCATCCAGTTACAAAAGGAGATAGAAACACACAACAAAGAAAGCACAGAAACATCAGCACTCGACTTTTTGACAGAAACACTGTGTAAACCTCCCGAGAATGGTATGTTCCATGTCCCATGCTATGGGAGAATACATCTGTTCCAGTAGCCTATAGGCCTACTAGAATAGATTTACAGAGTTTTTCTTTCCCATTCCCAGGATTATGGATTTGGTAGACCTGCCAAAACATTTTGTGTGGGCTCTGTATGTTACCTCCCCTGCAACAGGTTGTGTTCATGTGATGTAATGACATTTTAAAGGCCCTATGTTATGAGATTGAGGTGGAAACTGCTGCTAAACATTCAAAATGCAGTTGTCTTAGCGTGGTTTAGGGTTAATATCTCTGAAATTATTGGGACTTTCCACCTGAAACAAAAACTGGCACAAAGTTTAATATACAGTATTCTCTGTCATCACTAATTACTTGAGTTAAATTAGTTTTTCACTATAGTGGAACAATATTACAATAAAACAAGTACTTTTTTAATCATTACTATACTCAATGCTATGCTAGGTAAGGCTAGATTATGCTTGCTATGTAGTATACATGTTGCCAGGTTAGTATTTTGCAGTTATCAGCAAAGTGCATCTGTTTCACTGTTATCTGGAAGTGCATCTATTAAAGGTGCTATGAGCGGTATAATTTTTTTAATACGTCACAAAAATGACCCAAATATGAGGTAAACGTGTTTAAATCAAATATTAGTTTTACTGATAAAAATGGTACAGCTGATTTATTCAATAATTAAATTAAATATTTTACATTACAGGCCAAGTTGTTTTTGTTTACTGTTTGTTTACTGATTGTCCCATGGAAAAAGCAGAAAGAGCTCCATGCTCAGGTTGTCACACAGGCCAATCTGTTCATGCTGCAGTTGTAGACACAGCTGACAGCAGAGCTACAAAACCAGTTGGCAAAAGAGCAAACTGTGACTGGCAACACACAGATTGTTTTGATTTAGACTGCAGTACTGTTTATAAACCAGTATGAGTGCATGCTGCTTACTGTACCTTTAAGCTACTCTATCTTTTTCTCTCATTAGTCTTATTTTTCACCAGTAGTAGTATTGAAGAGGCAGTATTTCCTCCACTTCTTCTGTTGTTGCTTGTTATACTACTTCATCACATCATAATGCAACATGAAGTCAACATTACCTAGGAGAAAATTAGCCTCCAGCCCTCCTGGCTCCCTTTTAGGGCTTTTCAAATTAATTTTTTGCTCTCATTTTGGCATTTCTTATGCTAGGGTGATGATATTTGACAAAAATGTTCATTATTAAATGAATTTTAGGATTCCAGCATCACAGCTGAAAAAAATGAATTTTCTACTGTCTGGACAAAAAACTCACATTCTTCCTCTTAAAGCCCTTTTTGGTCCCATTGACTTAACATTAAAATAACTTGTTTCACTCTACTGCTGTTGCAATACAGAAATGTTGAATCATGGTAATTCCTCTTTAACTCTGTTAGTCAGAGGCAAAAAAAATACACAAAAACAACAATCACAATCAGATCCACCATTTTCTCAGTGCATTGTGGGAAATGATTCCCTTATATCTCTGTTATATAACAGAGACTGTTGCTCAGCCTCTTAGGGCTTTAAGAGGAAGAACCTGAGTTTCAGCTTTTTTTGTGTGTGTGATTTTCTGCCCTTTTTTTTATAATTTCACAAAAAGTAAAAATGTACCAAAATCAGTGTTAGGGCTAATGAGTGACTGGTAATCCCTGCACAAACAAAAAACACTTTGCATCTTTAAATTGTAAAGAATGCTTGTGTTATTTACAAATATGTTGGAATTATGTGACCAAACATAACATTTTTAAATGTGACCCAGTGACCTAAAAGGGCTTTAACATGATTTCTTTGAAGGAGGGCCTGAGGATTAAGTGTAAATGCTCTGAATAGGATAAAACTGTGAGATCATACATGCGAACTGTAGTCATTTATTATGTTAGCTTTTATTATGTAATCAAGTAGTTAGGACCCCTGTCTATCTGGACACGGGACTTATGTATTCTAATAGTCTACCTGCGATTTTTTTCTTTGGCCTATCGCCTGGTGTCCTGTTTATGAAATCAAGTGAATGGGAGGAAGCATTTGGTAAATATTTAAATATGGCTAAATTACAGATGCGTGCAGATCACAAAGCCGCTGGATCACGCTTGTACCTTAATCCGTCTGAATAGAAAGTCGTACAAGCCATGCATCTCAGTCTTCATGTTAGTGTCAGTTTTTCAAGTGGCTAGGCTCTGGGAGGAACTGCTGAGGCACACCATACGACGCAGATCTGAAAGCACTTTGTGGCCGGTTCTGGCAGATGGAAACACCACTATAGCTCCATGGTATGCACCGGGGGAAGGATAAAGTGGAGCAAAGAAAATATAAGAAAAGAAGGAAACTGCTCTAAGTGAAACCTCCCTTTTTTACTGCAGGGAGCCTTTTCAGGGCTTTGAGTGTACACTGTGAGTGGATGGTTTCATGCCGTCTTATGAATACATCTTTACCATTCATTCCCAGTGGAGGATATTAGAGAACAGGAAAGCACAATCTGATAAACTTGCCGCGCAGAGGTCGAGTACAACGTCTAGGATGGAGGAGAAAATGGGAAAAGTTAATTTTATGTGAAAATTGAACTGAGATTTGGAACAAACACTGGTGGCCTTTGAAGTTGACAAAGAGTGCAATTGTCTGAGAATGAGGGTGGCTTTACACACAAGGTTCCCCTCAGCCACAGTTAGGACCTCCCTTCCTTTTTATCAACGGCTTTCTAATGATAGAAAGTGGAGAATCTAGTGGGAAACCTAGAGCTAGTGAGAGAGGAGGTAAAAATGAGTAATGCTGAAAACAGAAACTAGACCTCAAGGCTCGTAAAGCTCCTTCCTCCCGGTCTCCTGACACCCAGTCAATCTGTCCCTGACGTGCTGCTCTCTGCTTCAGTCCACCCAGGAACATAAGGCCTTTCACATGCTGCCATTTTGTTCTGCATACATTACATAACGCTAAGTCACGATGTCAGAAACCACCAGCCACCAGCTATGACCTGTTACCTTTCTGAAACACTGAAGTTAGCATGTAGCTATAATCAGGGTTAGCTCTGGTCTGGCCATCTGTTTTCTTTAACGTTAGTTTGCAGTGCACTGGGTGGTTTCAATTTCACAAAGGTTGTAGCTGACTGCACCTCACCTACAGGTCACGTTCACATATTTATAAGCCTTACAATGACAAACCTATTAAAGAAGCATACATCCATAATGTGTGTGCTTATAAGATTCAAATCACACTTAGACATTTCTTAACCACTAAGGCCAAATTTTTTTCTTTACAGTATGCTGGAAACATCTTCATGACAATGCTGTACGCACTAGGGTGACCACCTGTCCCACGTTTGGTTGTACTGCACAGCCATTTAGGCGTTTGTCCCTCCATCCCACTTAAGATAATGTCCCTCTTTTTCATTGGTGTTCAGTAGATCTTATAAAAAGTGAGATTCAGGTTATGAACTACAAGGTTAGGTCAGTATTCCTTTTGTAAAATGTAGAATAAACATTTGTGGGCGTCCTATCTTGTTAGGTTGGATGATATGATTGGTGTGCTCCTGCCCTGTTTCAAAAAAGGCCTCTCCATAAAGCTGTGAACTGGTGTTGTCCTGCTGCTGGATTGTTTTGAGAATATACAGACTGAGAACTTTGATTTTTTTTGTTCCAATGATTGAAGTCTCAGCAGAAAGTCTCAGTAAAGACACTACTTTACAAAATGTTGGTAAGTTAGACTTGTATAACAAAACATTTATTTCTCAGGTCCGTTCCACCTTGTCTTGAGGTGGTCACCCTAACATATCCATATTAATGTGTTCTAAGATTAGTATGAAGCTTCCATGTTCTACATACAATATGCAGACATGACCACCACCTAAATTTGGGTGACCAGACGTCTCTTTTTTTAACTAGGACAGTCCCAGATTTAGGCTCCTTGTCCCATGTTCCAACACATATCTGTAAAACAACCAATATGTCCTAGTTTTCAACAAACCATGTCCCAGTTGTCTCCATTTTAACCAAAGGAAAAGCATAGGACACTTAAACTCATTTATCTAAAGACTTTTGTCACTAAATTTATTTACATTGTCATTATTTTTATTCATAAATTGTCATTAAAATTAAAAATGTAAGCCCCAGCATTGTGTATTATAATTATATGACAGAAAATTATATGGATTTCAGAAGCGTCTTTGTTACTTGGTGAGTTCAAATGCACCGTGATTAGTGAAAAAAATATGTGTCCCAGCATTTGGGTCTCAAACTCTGGCCACCTTATCCTAAATAACATGTACGTTAACAACACTGCATGTACTCTCACACTTAGAACCCAGCCTCAAGCCTACTTTAAGACTTATGATGTAGAAATACCTTGGTGAAACACATCTTAAATATGAGAGGTTCCAGAGCCACTTCATTCTGATACACATGAAAGTTATTCTATACATAAATTTCGCTGCTACTTCTGAGGATGTGTGGTGATTGATGGATTAGATCTGAGCATACGCTGACAAAATGTTGTGGTTCACTACATTTCTTTAGTTATTTCAGCAACTCCAGCATAACATAAAAATATTTAAACTTGAGCTTATATAGTCATTTTATATGCTAAACACTATGTTAAATAAATAAAATGGCTAAACATCAATATACTTCCTAATGTTTTCTAACCAGACTGACATGAAGTTGATTGGTTATCAGTTAACAAAACCATATTGATTGACTAATGCTAACTCCTCTGTAGAAATGTACTGTGGCCTGCTTCACTCTTAACAATTTTTTTTTAGGAACCAGCCAAATTATTTACAAACTTTATATTTTAATTTATAAATGTCAGATCCAGTAACTACAGTACTACAGATATTAAACAAATAATCTCTAATGGAAACAGTTACCGTGGAGTTCAGAGTCAGAGGCCACAGTTCTAGAGTTCATCTTTAGAACAACTTCTGCTCATTTGGTGAGTTGAACTCAGAGGTGTTGGTTTGCTTTTCCAGTCTGTTGTCAAACGTGTGCCTTTTATAGCTTCTTTGTTTGTTCTGTTTTTACACAAATGTCAGGTAGCGAGTGTCATGGATGCTCTCAAAGAGTCCAGAGGCCTCTACAAACCGATTACGGTAAGTTAACTTGAAGTTATGCAGTGTAGAAACACACAGGGCAAGAGCACTTATTGGTTTCACTTGTCGTCATAAAGCAGTGAAAAAGAGTGTTTTTAGCTCTAGAAAAATGGACGGACTCAGCGTAGAGGATTACTCAAACAAGCATGAATGAAACAAAGTAGCCTACTACACCAGGTATGTTTTTGAGGTGCAAACTAAACATTTCAACATGGTAGAAAACTCAAAAAGGTCAGTTTAGCATAATAGGGGACTACAATCCTGTGTATACACAAGCCATATGTACAGATATCTTGTTTATGAATTTGAAATGGCAAAACTAATTCATAGTCTCTACCTCTATTTCAAAAATATTATACAGCCTTAAAGTCATTAGCACATTCTGGCTATAATTATTAAGATATAAATGCAGTGTCAAAGCTTGGTTCACATGATGTTATTTTTATAACCCAAAATATATGGGAGCATTGAGCATTTTAAAATCTGCTGGAGCATGTAAAAGCAATAGGGAAAGGCAACGAGTTGGCTTCCAAATGGTTACCTTCTCTGTGCTCACCCACACACAGGTGTTTTCACTTACTGCGTCTGGTTTCGGAGGCCTGCCCCGGCTGATGATGGGCGGAGCTATGCTGGGAATTATAAGAGATAAACAAACAGAGCTAACCAGTCACAATGATGAAGGTGTTAGCCTTCTGACCACAACACACAGGCTGAGGCTAACATGAGGGCTAACGACGCGTCAGTCGAGTGTGGAGTGAGTCGCCGTACAGCGCTGAGAAACTGAGAAGGGGCCTAATTAACAGATTAAGTGAAAACACCTGGTCTGAAGGAGGACATGTAGAGCAAAAACCTACAATTTTGTGATTAGCTTTCAAATTATGTCACATAGATCTGAAACAGTGATTAGGCCTTTTACTCTGACAAGTCAACCACCGTCAATCAAGTTACTCTATGTATTGTTCTTTGTTCTATTTCATTGTAGTTACTGTATTGTTACACCCCTAGTAGCTACTTTGCCCGCTGAATAAGTAGCAACACAGGAGTGCGGTAGCCTCATCTAACTGCAGAATAAAATCAAGAAATGACTAATTTAGTGAATGGTAAATAATGGAATAACCTGCCAGCTAGTTTTCTCCACTAATACAAACACAATAAATGCATTTCTGTTAAGTTGTCAACGTTACATAAGTAGTACAGCAAAGGTGTAGCATATGAGTACACATTCATTAAAAGCTTACCCAGTTTCCAGTGTAATTGTAAATGGTTGTCGAGTAATTGTTGCACTTAGCTAAACTGATATGTGTTTACATTAGTTTTGTGCATTAAAGCCGTGTGTGTGCCAGTTAGTCTGGGGGCCAGTCTCTGTTGGGCACATGTGTTTTTTGTCTCCATGTCTGGCAGTGACCGCAGTATATGAGCTGGTGACTTGTATCTCACGCCTCGTGCCAAGATATGTTTTTGCTGCTGACTGTTTGTTCGCTCCCCTCCTCTGGACTCCTTCTCTCTTTTTCATGTCCGTGTTTGTTTACGTCCACAGCGGATGGAAATGAGGCAGAGGCAGCAGCCAGGGGAGCTTTTCTCATCGTCCTTTTCCTTCCCCATTTCTGTTCATGCTTTCCAAACTAGTGTCTGCATTTGGGGGGGTGGTCCCTGGAGAGCCACCCCACCATAATAGCCGGGTGGAGTGGTCTGGATGAATAGCATACTATGGGGCTTTCCAAACCCAAACTCCTTACAAGGCCTTTGTGGACTTCATTGTGTTAAATGTACTCATATTTACCCCTGGCTGACAGATGAGCCAGTGTATGACACAGAGGTTAAAGCATGTCTCTCACACACACAGTTTTTTGTAAATAAAGAGTGGTCAGCCTCACTGTAAAGTTAAAGGCTGTTTGTGTTACATTGCTCCATGCTGAGTTCATGCCTCAAGTCAACCTTCCCCTAAATTTCACAAGTCATTTCTAATCTGCAGTATTGTACGTCTTCATTGGGGTTGTGTGAAGTATCAGAAGAATCTGAAATTTGAAGCTGCGTATAATTTTCAGTATAGCATAACTGGGTGGATGCCTGCAACAGATATGGCACAGTGGAATTCCTCATTTAGTTTATCTGTGCTAACCAGCAGTGACATGCAGTGCATTTTGCTTTTGTTTGCATCACTGGCTTCTGTTGGCCTAAAATATTGCCCTACTGACCTCACACAAAAGATTAAAAATTTATTTAGCATATCTCACTGCAACATTGGCTTATCATTGGCTTGAATGAACTTGAATGTCACTAAACGTCTTCTTAGCTAACAGGCTAACCAGGGTTGAGGAGAATTTAGGTTGACATCTTGATGTAACAGCCACTTTATTAATAATTATTGCAAGGATTTTTAAAAACATCAACTCAAAATTGAAAACATAGATTTAACTTTGACTTAGCTGCTAATTTAATTATTTAAAACAAGAAGTGAATAAATCATAGTAACTAGGGCTGCACAATATATCACAAATTAACATTCAGCAAACACAATTTTTCAATTAACTTAATATCACAATAAGGTTATGGAAAATGAGTGTGATCATAAGAAATTGGGATTTTCTTTATTTTGACCTACTTTAGTCTTGTTTTAGTCCAGGTTTGGTCTTAAGTTTTGAATTGACACAGTTTTGACTAACAAACTCAGGGACTTTTTGCTTCCAGTTAATTGAACTTAGGCTACTAGGTCAAAATAGTATATCAAAATATTGCCAGTTATATTGTTAATGCAATATTTAACATAGTTAAAAGCATGAACTCTGACTCCAAGATAGTAACATGCTGAAATCTTAGATGTCGTTTTCGTCAGCTTTTTACGGGTTACACGTTTATATGTGCTCAGTGATTTTGTTATTCAACACACATACTCTTTGTCTGTTGTGTTTATATTTGGCAATATAACTGCAGTTGAGAAGAATTTGGGGTTAAAGTTTGGAAGTCGATCCCATGTAACCAGTCTGTAGCCTGCTACAGGATATGGCACAATAGCTGCCTGTGGATTCTCACTGCAGAGGAGTGGACTGTAAATCTTGTGGAGAAGCTGATAAATCGGAGAACCACTGACAGTCAGCTTCCTCCCTTGGAGAAAGGACCCTGCTCCCTAACCTTGGGAAAAGAAGTGCCACGTGCTCTGAAGCTCTGTGATATACTGCAGGCGATGGAAGAATGAGGAGAGGAGCCCTGCTTGTCTCCTTCCCAGCCCTTCATCTTAGTGATTATGAGTGTGTGTCAAAGGAAGGGCGGTGAACAGTAGGGAACATCCTAATCTCAGGCAGGCGTGAAGTGCACTTTATGGACTAAGGTCTGAGAAGTGACTATCAGTAACTTTACATTCACATAGTAAATGTGCCATAGTCTGGCTATAACTGGAGTGGTAAACAGCATGCACTTGTCTTTAACATTGGAGGGGCAGTAATTTAAAGATCTCTTAATATGAGAAACACACCTGGACAATGCTACTCATACATAAATACTGCTGTGCCATTTTTTTTAATTTTTTTTTTTACCTTTATTTAACCAGGAAAGTCCCACTGAGATTCAGAATCTCTTTTACAGGGGAGTCCTGGCCCCATGGGGGACCTATTGTACATGTTTTTAGTGGTACGGGAAACCAGAGTACAACTTGCTTATTGTTGGACAAAACACTCTGAGCATGCTTCAGATCCAGACAGTGGAGCTGAGTAACTCATGTAAACAAATTAGAAAGGCAAGTGTTTAGAGTGACTATTTTTAAACTGGCAAAAACATATTTTGGGTGAACCTGCCACTAGCTAACCTGTCGGTTGTTTTAGTTTCTCATGTTATAATACTACAAAAGAATCTGCTGTAGCTTATAGAGCTGGGGGGAAAAAAAATTGTGATATATATAGTAATATGGTAATAAGTATCAATACTTTTGGCCAATATCGATACTTTTGATACTTTTGTGATGTCAAGCATAATAATGGTACTACAGTGTACTGTCACAAATAAATCTATTTCTAAATACTTAAAGAAATAAATTTAATAATAAATAAATGTCAGTCTGACCTTTGGCAACAGTACTTGGTTTCTTGAATAATTAAGTCTGTAAATTGTTTTTTTTTTTTTTTTAATTTAAGGAGAAAATATCAATTATCAACTCAAAATACTAATAAATGGAACAAGGAATATGAATCTTATTGGCACCAAATTATAGTGATAGTATCATATTGTGACATGACATTACGTTTCATTTGCTCATCTGAAAGCATAATTGTCAAATAAGAAACACGTGACTATATTTTCTAAATTTAGTATTACCACTGATATTTTTCTCTGCCAAAGTTGTGTTTTTATTGGCATTGATTTGTCTGTTAACAGGATCACTGAAAGGTATGCTCGGATTTGGGCCAAGAAACCAGTTACAGGTTTTTGCTGTTGATCCAAATCACAGTCTGAACGCAGATATTTTTAGAGGTTTCTTTACCATTGTGAAATAGTGACAAATTTGACCAAATATTGCAGTTCTTGGGGAGGATCTGGACCACTGTCTGTATCCAGGGTGGAACTATGTTGCTTTTGGCAGAGGTCTCATCCAAGTTGTTAAAAATGGCTTGAAGATAAATTGGCTAAGCTTATAAGCATTTAGCTCTACAAACAAATCAGGTTGAACATTAACATTGTTTCACTTTTTTAACAAACACTAAATGGTGTTAAACACTAAGACCACTTGAACACAACATTACAGTAGTCTGAGCTGCCTGCTGGGGACACAGTAGTTTGTTTCTCTGCGATACATGTAAACTCAGACAAATATAAATCCAGGTAGAAGCCTTAACTGAGCAATGAGTATAGTGCAACTCAGCTCTACATGTAAAGCTAGTGTCTGTGTCTGTAGTTGTTTGAACACTAGGACGCACAGACTGTACACAAACAGGGCGCACACTTGGAACTCAAACAAGGAAAGAGGCCTTTTCTCTTGTCTCACACACAAACGAACGGGGAGGCAGAAATAACAGAAACCAGCCCTGTCCCTGCTCACCCACGGTGTCCTATTGTCCTGCCCTATCTTTATTTACTTATATCTCTATGAGCGAATATAATAAAGACACCTACTGCTTGCACACGATCACCCTTTGGCTTTGCGACACAATGAGACACAAAAGCTCTGTATACATTGTCGTTAAGGGGGAAGCAAAAATACTGGCGGACAGACAAAACATGCAGCAAAGAAAAATTTAAGCCTTCAACAATAAATGTACACATTCCCGGCCTGTCTGTCAGCTAGAGGCATAACGACTCACTATATACTGTGTACAAAACCGTATTCAATTGAACCTTGAATGCTTTTTTATAATAAGGGGGCAGAGGCATTCACATGTAAAGCAAAAATGGATGAATGGCCAGCTGCCGACGCTTTGCAGAGCAGTTCCTAAGCGCTCTAATTTTCTCCTCCTAGTGTACATCAAACAGGGCTATGTGAGACCCACAGCAAAGCAACAACACATTAGTAATCTGCCACAACTTGGTGGGAATATCTACAGCCCGCGGAAGGATTTGATGGCATTCCAAGTTCCTGTGTGTTCCTCCTCCTCCCCTCTGAAGGAAAAAGGGAAGAGTTTATCAAAGAGAATCCATTTATCACTACAGTTGAGCTGTATAATGAGCACCTACCTTTTATCAGTCTGATGGAGAAATGAGCAGAAAGGTTTCAAGGTTTATTGACTTTCTTGTCTTCATTTTAAATCAGAAGCAAGAGTTGCAGCTATTGCTATCAGCATACTGTCTACTATACTATACTATTACTGATGAGAGAATAATTGTACTGCCTGGATCACATTTGACAAGAAATAGAAATTAATGTTGGAAAACACATTTATAGTTTCTAGCACTGTTATGTCATAATGAAATTTAGTCTCTTTAACAATTTTGTTTTTGAGGACTAATGGTACAGGTACAGCAAATTTTCTTTACCGATCAACCCTTTATTTTATTTATTAATTTTCTTTCATTTACTCCCTTTAAAAGAGCTAGTTTAGACCTGAGACAGAACCAACTCAGGCTGCACGGTGGCAAAATGGTTAAACACTGTCACCTCACAGCAAGAAGGCCCCAGGTTTGATTCCTGGATTGGGCTGGGCCTTTCTGTTTGGAGTTTGCATGTTCTCCTTGTGTCTGGGTGGGTTTCCTCTGGGTGCTCCGGTTTTCCCCATCAAACTAAAACATGCACCAGAGGCTAAACCTCCAGCTTGGTACTCCTAACTGAGATCCTGGCTGAAGATCTGGAAAAGAGTCCCCGGGTGCTGCACTGCGGTCACCCACTGCTCCCAACAGGTTGCCCCAGTGGCACTGAAGGATGGCCCAGATGCAGAGAACAAATTTCCCTATGGAGACAATAACAACAATAACAACTCACTGATATTGCCATCACTCAGCTTCTATTATTGGTCTGCTTGCCTACTTATTAATATAAACTTGCTGTTAAGACACATATTAACTGAATACTGAATTTTGTTTGAAAGTTTTGCGTCCACAAACACTCATCAGACTTATACAGGAATGTGCAAGATTATGTGCAATGTCCAACCTTAGAAGCCAATTGTGTTACTTATTTACATTACTGTGTAACTTATAGCCAGACAAAACATCTTCTATAGACTGTGGCTTTGACAGAATAAAAATGTATTGTTTTATTTACTTGTTTTATAGAAAATGTTAGTGCACATTTTCTCGAAAGGAAAAGGCCTGTTTACAACATATTGTGTTTTGTCCAACCCAAAACATCCTTGAGAGTTTAGCCAACATAATTGCATCATAATTAGCATTTGATTATCTCCTCTGAAGCTATGGCCTGCTGTGATAGCATCAGAGGGCTGCCCGCGTGTCTGGCCATGTTTACAGATGTGTGACGCTGGCAGGCGCCGATCCTGTGTGCACCCAAAGGACCCTGCTATTCCATGTTATTCCTGCTGCTCACTAATCTTATGCATGCTTGGGCATTTATGTTGTCTTTTTTAGGAATGACAGGTATGAAGGCTTCAGTTCAGTATAATGATCTTTGTATGTGTCTAAAGTTGGGCTTGACCTTTTGACGACCTTCTGAGGTATTTGTAAGGTGTTTTATCATATTTGGTTTCATCCAAACAGTACTACATTTTTTGGTGCTACTCTGGATTGCTCTCTGTTGTAAAATAGGACTCCAGGCTTATAAGTACATTTCTATTTAGTTTTAAAATGCTTACAGAAGCAACAGTACATTGCCTGTAGAATGAAAACTGCCATATTTACTATTACTGACCCCCTGCACAGACATTATTACCACACACTGAAGAGTCTAGACTCATAAAATGATTATTTACAAGTGCAAGGCTGAAGAACCTTTTGTCATTTTTTATCTGGTCTGATTGTGGGTCCCAATTTTATCCTTGATCATTTTAATGTGACCAGTATATTTAAAAAAAAATTAACAAGTAACTAAAACTGTATTTACGCTTCAACTTTACGCTTAACATTTAAACTGTATTCAATCTGACCAACACAATTTTGGACACAGGCCCCCCATTTGGGAATCACTGAGGAAGATAGCATCTGCCAAAAATCAATTCCAGTATCCACTAAAGTCAGTTCTTGAGTCAGTCAAAATAGCCAACCAGATGATTTTCTCCTTAGTGTAACTGACTGGAATGAATTGTAGTGCCACACAGAGGTACATTGGGTCATGAGTACCCAGCATGCATTGCAGCAGCAGCGACTGTAGACTGTAACTACATCTTCTGTCTTGATTTGCAGTTTGTCTGTGAAGTTTATCTCATGTGTCAGTCAGCACTGTCACTGAATAAAAGATTATGGCTGCCGCAGAGGTCACGCCACTGCTCAGGTCTCTGGCAGAAGACAGATTGTGAAAGAGGAGCTGGGAGTTACTGTAGTGCCTTGGTCGCTTGTCGCTGTTACAGGATTTCAGAAACACGTGGAACTGGAGCCCGTGGGAGCAACGCATGAGGAATTCTGCAGCTCATACGATCTTAGTATTCACTACAATGGGACTAAACATAAGCCCTTGGTAGCTCCTTTTTTGAAACGAGACATTGCTTTCTGTCACTTCCTTTTGACTTGACCCAGGGCTGCAGGTGCAACATGTAAAGGTCAACGCTAAACTGCTGTATTTGAGGTGTATAACTATCAGAGTTGGGTGTAAAACTGTGCGATAATAGCCAGGTGTTTGACCTGCCTGCAGCCGTTTAATGGCAAACAGTAACTTTGAACAAATGCTCAGGGGTTTCCCATCTGCGTGTACATGATGTATCACATTATTACTAAGCCACGCGGAAGTTACATGTCAAACACTCAATTAGATCATATTTACTACTGTGCACACAATACATATGGTATCTTGTGTAAACCTGTAGATCTGAGTAATTTGAGAAAGATAAGGATACTTTAGATGTACTTGTAAGTTGGCAGTGCTTATGTGACTGTACTGTATGGATTCTTTGTAAGTATTCTTTATTGGGTTTCAGGTATCATATTGTGAGACCTTAATACTGTATGTCACCAAGGCTCTATTATCAGACTCTTAGGGTCTGCACCACTTTTCAACATTGAATTAATGGATGCCTGAAATTCGAAAAGTGAAGGTCCACCTTTATTCAGTAGAAGTTTGCAAATGGATTAGGTGACTTGGAATTCAAAGTCTTAGGTGCTTAAGAAGTATGGTGATATTGGTGAAATATCAAGTTACCAGTAAAACATTCACCATGCAAAAGAGTGAAGAACGAACAAGGTGCACCAGTACTGTACAATACATTAGCATATCAGACTTCAGGAAATAGACTGCATCATGAAAATGTTGGTAGATCACCGAACCGATGCCATCTTAAATGTATGAGTAACCACAGTTTGAGCTACATTTATAGTTTTGCATGGCCAGATTACTAGACAAAATGAAATTTCTTTCAAAACAGCCACAAAGGATTAGGAGAATATACAGAGTACAATATAGAAGTTGCTATCTGTTTCCACATGGGTGACATTGGCTGCAGTGGATTTTTACACATACATAACTGAAGTCATTCTTTCAGTTTGTTACATTTACCCAATTTCACTAGAAGGTGTTTGCTTATAAAGGTGTAGGATTTTGAAGAAATGTATCTCAGAGATCGCATGTGAGATATCTGCCTGTACCAATTCAACCTGCATTGTCCAGCTTTTGTGGAGCCGGGGTCAAAGATCAGCAGGTGGCTGTGGTCAATGACAGAGCTAGCTGGTTATTTCTGATAGCTGACTTCCATGTAATCACTGATTTCAGTCTGGGTACTGTTCAGTTGTTTTGACCTAACCTTGGGACAGAAATACAAACATGGCTAATCCAAAATGACAGGGCACTGACCTCTGATGACCTCAAAATCCCAGTTTTCTACTGTAGTCTGTGCAATGGGATTCTGCTTACTCATCCTCAAAGATGGTATGTGGTTACGAAGCTATCTGTGCAGTAGGGACACAAAATTATTTATTGAGGGACATTGGCAAGTTCTAGTAGACCACTGTAGCATGGGTTAGTGTAAAAGTTAAGGATGTAACTTAGATACACTATATTTCCAAAAGTATTAGCTCACCTGCCTTTACACACATATGAACTTAAGTGACATCCCATTCTTAATCCACTGGGCTTAATATGACGTCCGCCCACCCTTTGCATCTATCTGACGTTGGATGAGAACATCAGACACTGATGTTGGATGAGAAGGCCTGGCTCGCAGTCTTTGCTCTAATTCATCCCAGAGGTGTTCTATCAGGTTGAGGTCAGTCAAGTTCTTCCACACCAAACTCATTCATCCATGTCTTTATGGACCGTGCTTTGTGCACTGGTGTACAGTCATGTTGGAACAGGAAGGGGCCATTCCCAACTGTTCCCACAAAGTTGGGAACATGAAATTGTCCAATATCTCTTGGTCTGCTGAAGCATTCAGAGTTCCTTTCACTGGAACTAAGGGGCCACGCCCAACTCCTAAAAACAACCCCACACCATAATCTAAATAAGTTATTTGGGTGGGTGAGTGAATACTTTTGGATGTATGTTCATTCTGCTCTTTTGGCAGTTTACCCAGTGAACTACTGCAGCAAAAATGTGGCTCATAGTCTTTGATGAGAAAGATACACATAAGGGTTGTTGTCCAGTGGAGCAGAGGAAAACAGGGTTTATACTGGTAAGGTGCCACTGCCAAAAGGCTTTAGAAACATTTCCAAGAAGTGTACTGTGCAATAATACTTTGTAAACTTTTTTGCCTTTGGTTTATCAGAGTGAGCCACTTTAAAAAGGTGGCGCTTTTGTTGATTGAATGACAGATAATAATCTTTGGTCTGCTCAAAATTACAAGTGCAAGGTAAACCATAAAAATACATGTTTAAATTTAATGAAGCATGTATTTTTTTTATTTATTTATTTATTTATTTATTTATTTTTTTTTGGGGGGGGGGGGGGGGGTAAACATTACTATTTAATTAATAAGTACTACTAAAAACAAAGCTAGCTTATTAGCAGCAGTTGGCCCAATGTTCCCTAAGCCCTATGTTCCCACATTTGTTAGCTTTAGTGTTAGGATAAGCCTAAATGCACCATTTACCAGAAAAAAATCTTAGAAATATGGGAACATAGGGAAAGCAGATTTAAATGTAGTTGGTATATGAACTAAAGGATTGCATTTAATGTCAACTGTGCACAAATCACAAGCATGACATTTTTAGATACTATAGCAAGTCCATGATATGTAGATATGTTCAAAAACCTGGGATTAAACTGGAATTTCTTGCTGACCACTAAAGTTTACTGCAGCAGAGTACAACTATACCACCTGCCACTTGCACAACAATTTAGTCTCTCTTTTATATTAATTACTATTCTATTCAATACATAGAAACAAGTGCGACGCCACAGTTTTACCTATAGCAGACACAGCTATAAGGGATACACACCCTAGTCCTTGGACATATAGAAAACCTGAAACAAGTGTGTTAAAGTCGGTCAAATTCAGGTCAAGACTAAAACTTCCCATTATAGGCCTGTGTTTTGGCTCAAATCATTTGTATTCAAGCCGTGACTGCAAGTGACTGCAGTGATGAATGTGCACCACAACAACATGTCTATTTCAGTGCCCCATTGTTTGCCGTTCTATCATCGCTGTGTATGTAGTAAGTCAACAGCCATTCTCCTGTGTGGACCACGCTTTGCTCACAAAAGAAGAGTGGTTCATGGTGAAAAAGGCATGTGTTTCCTGTCTCTCAGCACGTGTCCTTGCACCGAACAAGGCTGCCCCACTCCCACCTTCCTCTCGGCCTTATTCAAAAGTATTAGAGGTTATACTCATATGGGGAGTGTTTGGATGGCGTAGCTATATACATATTTCCAAAAAGGAGGGAAGGTTTGGCAGAATATGTGCATAATGCTTTATAGAAAAAGAGCCTGCATGTGAGAGAGCGACTGTGAACACCACAGAGCACATAAACACTAAACAATGTTGCCATCTGCTCCTCATAAAGCAGTGACATTTATGAGCAGTGTTACAAAGTGAAGTCTGGGCTTTCCCTGGTTTATCTCGGACGAGTCAACAATACTGTTCAGGACAGGTGACTGGCCAATTGCTTCAGCACTCCTTAGTCTTTGTTATAGCTCACTGATAATAGAAAAGCCGGATGAATGTTAATTATAGCCTGTAACAACACGTTTTCTCTATGCAAATTCTTTGAAGGTCTTACATAAGAGTCAACCGAACTGTTTTACTTGTTGTAAACATGATCTGTCTTTGACAATCTAATTAACAAACCAGTTCCACCCTGGATCCAGACTTGATCAACACCAGACCTTCATGACCTTTCCAGAACATTTCATAAAAACCCGCCTGTTACAGTTTGAGCTATGTTGCTACCAGATTCCTGGATGCAGACAGGGTCAGGATCCACACCAATAATTATTCACTGACACTTTGGCCCATTACTAATCTTTCCTAAACATTTCTGCAAAATCCCACCATATCTTTGGAGTCTGGTTGTTCAGAGACAAAGCAGTGCCAGGAAATGCATAACTTTCTTGGTGCCAGCCAATAACGTTTATTGGTTATAATCAGCATAAGATGTGTTTTGGCAATTTAAAGTCCAAAAAAGTCACCAGTTACAAAAATTATCAAGTTTTCCATACATAAGATGGCAAATGGTAACTGTAGCTGTTGTACATTCAATGCAGATACACAAATAATCTTAATTAATATATATTAATTATTAATATTAATGCATGTTTCCAATAGTTCTTTTCTATTTTTTTTTTTTTTAGCCTTTTAAGTGTAGAAAGAGTGTGAGAAAGAGGAAGACACTGGGCAAATCGGCTTGAGGCAGATTCAAAACTGAATCGCCCACATATGTGTCATGCACCCTACCAGATGAACCACCAATGCACCTCTGGCTGGTGATGAATTAAGCAATGTAGACAGCTCAGCAAATCGTAAGTAAAACCACAAATATGTGGGTGCAAAGTTTCATTTTGCTGCAACAAATTCATTGATTTAGAGAAATATCTTGTAAATTGATGAGAATTGTACAGGGAAAAAAAATCAAAAGATTGTTTAGTACATTTCTTCATTGAAAGATTTGTTTATAAATATCTTAATCAGATGCAGTCATTTCAAAAAATAAAATTTGCTGTTAAAACAGAAAGCTCCAAAACCACAGACACAGCGAGACGGTACCCCTACACTGCATTGTATTTACAAAACAGCTCAGTTTCCTGTTACTGTATGAGATAGACAAGTTACGCGAATAGTCTACACGAAGGATGTCTTTAAGCCATTAGTACAACACAGACATGAAAGCAAAGCCCAAAGAAAAACATTGTTCAGACATTAGTTTACTTAATGGGCTCCACTGACATTAATATTGAAGCTTTTTGCAATAGTCTTGTTATGATTGTGTGTGTGGAGCCAAAACTCACACAGGGTATTGTAATCATTCAGGACATTTATTTGAATGCACAGAATTCATTTCATTCGACAGAGGGGGAGTGTAGCGCCTTGAAATGTGTGATATACTTCCAAGCCCGTAGCAGAGGTACACACTTGGGTGGTGTGCTGCAAAACCCAGTAATTTCTGTCTTTTTACAAGGATGTAAATCATGCCGAGATGCGGACAAGGAGGTCTTTGCATTTGTGGAAACCATGGTGACAAAGCAGCGAGGCTGAACTCTGACACCTTTCGTGGTGGGGACATAGTCAATCAGTGACACTCGACACTGACGGCCACCTGTCTTTACGTGCGCGATAGGTGCCTGCTAATGCACTCACGCAGAGGCAGCCTTCAGACACACAGCTGCATGGTGTTGTGATAGAAAGCCAAAGATGAAAAGGGGTGGAAACGTTTTTTTTTGTTTTTTTCTTTTTTTTTTGTTAAGAGACATGAAAAGTTGATTGTTTAGACATAAGGCCCAAACACGACCCGGCGTTCACCCAGTGAAAAGATAATGAGATAAAAGCCATGACGTCATTGTTGTAAGCACCTCTGAAGTGCTTCTTGCTGACACAGCTCCCTTTGAAAACTCAGCCAATGTTTTCCCACATCAAGCCTGTGCACTTCACAGTACTGTAAATTTGTGGCCTTTCCTGTAGGCCTCTCACTCCTGTGTGTCTACATTTGCCAGCCTACAATTACAATACTTCCTATTTATAGCTCTTTTTTTTTTTTTTTTTACTTGAGATATTAAGTCTCCCCCCATTGCTTAGTGTACCACTTCCTGCCTGCAAAGGAAACGAGTGTTTGTGTATGTGGTTTTCTGACCTTTAGGGCCAGCCTGTTACCATACTACTGTTTATAGCAACAGGATTTTATGTTTCCAGGGTTTGGTGAGAGAAGTGAAGTGTCGCCGACTAAAAGTGAAAGACATAAAGGACATGTGGGGGAAAGATGGCTAAAAATACACTCACAGGTGGCAGGCTTTTTGATTTTTAGAGGGGCTTTGCAGTTATCCTTGAAATTATCTCTGCTTTGTATGATGTTTTCACTTTTCAAAGGAGCAGTATGGTACAAAAGTGTTAAGTGCCTCAGATATGGGACTTGTTGGTGCACGTGTGAGATGATTTGATTGGATTTGACAATGTTCCTCTGGCCAGCAGAAAAAAAAAATCTTTTCTTCTTTGGACTCTGCATCCTGTTCTTATGTTACTGTGGCTTATCTCTAGCTTGCTGTACAAAGACATGCATGCATAGATAGGGTTGGTGACTAAATTGCCGATAGTGGATGAATGTGAGAATGAAAGTTGTCTCTCAGCATGTGTATTCATAAGTAACCCCTGCCATTAACGTGTGTACCCCTCCCCACCCCACTGTAGCTGACATAAGGTCTGGCCCTTCATGACTTCTTAGGGAACAAGATGGAGTAATGAACTTGTTCTTGATGGGTTTGTGTTAAAATAAGATAAAATAAGATTTAAAAGTTATTATCTACTATATATAAAACTATTTTATGTCCAAAATGCTGGGAATAAACTGTAAGCTGTCATGCACACAGCACAGAAGAAATGCAAGCCTTAATGCAAATTTTCTGTACCAAACTGTGCCACACCGAGTCATCTTGTAACACTCATAGATAACTTGATTGGCTTAAGAAGTACAAAAATCCCGGAACAAATTGTACTCGATATATAACCATTCTTATTTACTAGTGTGGCCCTTTATCATTCTGACTTTGCCAGAGGTGGTTTAAAAAGTCAGAGACCAGCTTTCTTCAAGGCCATTGTCAAAGGAAAGGCTGACCGTGGTTGGAACATCCTGTAAACACTCAGCCTGTGCTTTCCTCCCAGTGTCGGAAAAACAATCTGGGCCCATGACTCGGTCTAAGCAAACCTCCAAGGAGCACTCTAAAGGCTTTGACTGCACTTTAAAGGAGAGCGGCAAAGGTGGCAGGTGCTTTGAGCTGGTCCCAGTCTCTTGGATGGACTTGAGAGGGTTGTGATGGAAATCCTGGGCTGACGTGTTGGTCTGTCTGTGCTGGAAATCCCTGGGCAGACTTGTCTGACATCACCTCCGCTGGTCAGTCAAAGGTCACTACATACACCATGTCCATGTTTCCTTTGCTTTTGTTTGGGGCTAGTGGGCAACGCGTGCAAGGGAATGACACAGTTAGTCTGAATGGTAAACCCAATGACCGGTCCAAATGTAAGCAGGATAATCTGTCTACATGCTACACTAGGTACTTTGTAATCAAAACTAAAGATACAAAAATGTGAGAGAAAACAGTGCATATTGTATCTAGGAAAATAAAAAAATGGACATTTAAGCTACCTTCTCTTTGAGTGGCATGGTATGGGTTGGCATGGCATGGTTTTATATGTACAGCAGTGTAACCACCGATAATGTAATATTGGCCAATAATGTAATACCTGCCAAAAACGTAATACGTTTAGCAATTTTAACTGTAATAAAGCCAATAACGTAATAACTTGCCAATATGTTTTTGAGCCAATAACATTGACAATGACAAAACATTCAACAAACATTGACAAAACATAAAAAGTCTCTTGGGTTAGAGACAAAAATAAATAAATAAAGTAAATAAAAGCAAAAAGAAAACTACATTTCCACAAAATGCAGACCTATTGATGTATTATTACATTGTAGGCTGCAGTTATTACATTTTCAAAGAATTGTTAATGCTAGGCCAATAATGTAATACTTTCTTAGAATATTGGCAAAATGTTATTACGTTATTGGCTCAAAAACGTTTTTACATTATTGGCAAGTTATTGGGTTATTGGCTTTATTACATTTAAATTAGGCAAAATTATTACATAATCATTATTACATTATCGGTGGCTAGAAACAGAGCAGAGAAAACTATTTTGTTATCATTGGTGAGTGGCTTTATATGAGATATTCAGTTGCAATCAGAAATACTCAAACCCCAAAGATTTTAATGAGTTATTTAATAAAGATGTTTCAAGAAGACAATTAGATCCTAGCGCGTCCTGGATTGGCCCTCTTAGTCACCAAATTTAAATCCGAAATCCTTTGGTGGGATTTAAAGGCAGTTGCAGCACAGAGGCCATCAAACATCACTGAGCTATGAGCTTTTGCAGGTGAAGAATGGGCAAAGAGTCCTGTCGAGATTAAAAGAAGCTTGTTAGCAATTCCTGAAAACATATGAAAGTTAAAAGATGCTTCACAAAGTACTGAAGCTAAGGACTGAATAATACTGCCCACATGTTAAAAGGGTCACATTTGAACTTTTTAGTCAGCTTCTGCGGTCAAAATATCCCAGATATGTAACAATAGTTTTTGTCCTTTATTTTCATTATCAGTCATTCACATAATTGTAATGTCTTTTGAGGTGAGGGGATTGAGCGTTTCTGAATGCAACTGTACATAAAAAAGCTAGAGGTACAAAATCAATATATTGAAAACATTTTTTCAATAATAAAGTCTATTTCAAGAGAAAAAACAAGCTTTGTTTTCACTCAAGATTCACTGTCCTGAGTCCTTATGAGACCAAGACTTAGAGTAAAGTGTGTTTGTTTTCACTTTATAATTTACATATGAGTTTAGGCATTTGACTTATTTTTGGCATTAATCCAGGAAAAGCATTTAACATACACATGCCAGTTTCAGCACTTTATCATTCTTATCAAATAGCTGGAGTTGTTAAACTTGAAAAGAATGCTGGACAAGAACATTTAATAGCTCGTCTAAGTGCTTTTAATGCCGCTTTGATCATGATTACTTTGCTAGTTCTTGATGGCAAACAGTTCCCTGTGGGTTATCCAAGGTCCACTGATCAAAAGCTTCTTTAAAGATGCTGTCCATAATGCAGAGAAACAACACAACAGAGTGCAATTTGCAAATTTATTTCAGGTTCATTCTGTTAGAAGAGAGGCCTTACATTCTTGCTCCTTCACAAACAGCTCATAAAAAATGGTTCCTTAGAAAAATATACACTGAAATTAGAACTGAAAACATAGGATTCAGTGTTTCGTTCAAATATACACTTTGCATGTAAGAAACTACAAAAAAGGTCAGAAATTGTGGTTTTCTTGAAGGCTATTTTCTTGAAATGGTAATGCAAGCATCCAAAAGAAGGCACTGCCATTTAATTTTTGACTAAGTCCTTTTAAAGCTTATCAAGTCTACATTCAGCGAAGTCAGATTCTCTTGTGCGCACAAAAAGAAATGGACAGAGGGGGTCAAGGGTCAAGTGTGTAAGAAGCTTCTCTCGTTTTACCCCGGACATCCATCATTCATGCCCCCTGTTCTCTGAGAAAAAAAATGCAAACAAACTGGAGAGTAAATACAGGAGAGCCCAGCTACACTACAGTACTACGAACCTAACATTAGCCAACTGTGGAAAGGTCATCAGGTCGGAGAGGCAGTGGGGGCTCGGGGTTTTCTTAAGACTAACCCTCACTTTCCTGCTCCTGAGTTAAGCTGAACACCCAATTTAAAAAAGAACTAAGATCACTGCTTTTTGATTTAAACAGTAAGAATGTTCAAGGCAAAAGTCTACATCTCTCAATGACATACCAATCCTTTCAATTGAAATTTTATCTTCCAAACGTCGTTCCCTTTTGTATTGCTCCATTCCTTATTGCTTTCTCATTATAAACTTTGACATTCCTTAACTTTCTTTAACCCTTTTCTTCAGTCTTTTACAGTCTCCTATAAAATGTTCAGTTTCTTTCAATCTGGTCGAGATCCAACTCTCCTCCCAGCTGGAAAATGTCTCTGTGCGTGCCGCACTCACCCTTCCAGAGGGTGCATTTTTTACTGTCCGCTACATCCGGGTCGGGAGACACCGACCGGGAGTCTACGCTACAGGCCGAGTCGCTGTCCAGCTCCTCATACGATAGATCCTCTTCTTCATCGTCCTCCGTCACTTCCTGCCTCGGCTCCAACCTTGGCTCGGTCGCAGCTTTGAAGTCCGACTCTGGCCGGCTCTCAAAAGACGGAAAGGGGAACGAGTCGGACACTGAGAATCCAGGGCAGCTCAAGCTCTGAAAGGTCTGAAGATTCTGCAAAGATAAAAAAATCACAACATAAACACGGGTTCAACTTACACTTACACTAAAACTGTAGTAGGAGACATGGCCCTTACTTGCATCCTTACAGGAGACATTATATTCTAGGTAAGTTGTGTAGCATAGCATAGAAAAGCATTAACATTGTATTGTATTGTAGCTAGTGTTGTAGCACCTGAGACCAGTCTTGATCTCAAGACAACATCAATAATGTTATTTGAACCTCTTTTTAAAAACACTTCTCCTTAATTTTAGTGTTTGTTCACAGAGTTTGAGCTCGACATGGACTCAGTTTGCCTTGGTCTTGGTCTCAAGCCCCAAACGTCTCGGGCCTTGTCTTGGTCTTGGTTCACTTTGTTCTTAGACTGGTCTTGGTCTTGATTGGTGTGGTTTTGACTACAACACTAATTATAGCACATAATATTGTCATAGTATGGGTCAGTATAGTGTGACCAAGATTCGCAGAATGGCAAGCATTAGTAGTATGGTGCAATTGTAGAATGGTGTGTGTAGGATGCTAAAGACCTGAACTGCAGACAGATATGTGTATACAGCATACACCACACACACACACACAAGCAAATTCCCTTCATGAACAATGTGAGTCCACGCTGAACACAGGAAATCTTAATAAATCTTTTGCAGTCAAATGTAATTCTAGCACATACAAACATGGAGAATGAAGGGAATGTTAAAGTTTGTGAAGATCTTTTACTAGAAAAATGACCCATTTCATTGGTGGAGACTTTGCACTTTGCTCTGGGTCAGTTTAAATTGGCTTTCATTCTGAAAGCATTATCAGCAAGACATCTAGTGACTGTGCAAAATCTGGTCCTGTGTTACCATCTGTATTTTTTTATTCAAATGGTAATTAATGAACATGCTTGGATTTGGATCCCATTCTTTACAGCCTCAATCTCCAAATGGATTGGATAAGTCGCAAAAATACCCAATACTTCTTCTGTCAGTGACCATGACAGGTGTTGGACTGAAATATTTTACCTTTTAATGAAAACTAATAGCTCAATTTAAATTAGATGGCAGTAATACATCTCAAAATGTTTGGCCAAAAAGCTGGAGGAGGCAGAATCTCAAAGGTTTACCAATCTTAAGAAAACTGCATCTAAAATTTGTGGAAAACCCAATCAAACTTATTGTGTAGTGCACGGCCACTTGTGTATGACCATAACTCTAATGAGGCTATAAAGGTTGAAAGATTTGGCAGGGCAAATTTAAACTCTTGGCTTTCCAAAATGCCAGTTTAAGATTGAGTTTCACTTGGGCAGCAGAAGGCCAGCCTCGCGTTCCACACACGTAAACACGCTGGCGCACTGTTTAAAAGTCTTCCATGTTGTAACAGAAAAACAAGCCCCACAAACCACAAAAGGTATCTAGTTCCTCTTTTTTGGTTTATTTATCACCACACACCCCAGGATGAGCCACATGTTGCACCCCCTGTGTTTGCAGTCAAACTGTTGCTACTCCCAGTAAGATGTTTTGTAATCCTGACAATTCAACCAAATGTGTGACTATCTCCAGCAACATGTGTTGGGGGTTCCTCCTCTCAACACTTGACCTTTTTATTTAGAAGGAGCTTGTCTTTTATGCTTTTTCCATGCTGCAGACAAAAGTGTGCGGTGCAGTGAAGGGGTTAATGATCTCTGGAGTGGCCCAGCAGCAGATGTTGGAAGCATGGAGGTGAATAGAGATGAGGTTTGCTCTATAGAAGCCAGCCCTTACATGACAGACACCTCTAATGTTCCCTAGCATGTGTTAGGACATTGCTTTTCCTGTTGAATGAACTGGGAGTATCCCGTTTTGAGCTCTCCCATTGCTTGACTCAATCTTTTTTCCACTTTAGCATAGACCAAAGGGGAAAAAAGTCCAGGATTTTGGCCGTCTGAACCCCAGCTTTGCTCACTTTTGATGCATTAACTTTACATATAAGCGGCTCAAACATTCTTCCGTGGGCACCACAGCTCGAGGTGATTTGCTGTAGTTACCCAACTGGAGTGGAAAAGGGGATTTCAGAGCACTTATACGCAGTCTCTATGTTTAACCCCCTGCATTACCACACAGCTAATTATCACCGCAGAGGCATAGAAAGTGGGGGAGACAGGAGGGGAGAGAGGCGGCTTTTTCCTCAATGTGCTTTCTATAAAGTCTAGTGAGTAGGATTTCTGGGTGTGGCGGTATAGGTTGGGGGGACAGGATGTACCCAGCTTTGGTAGTGTTTTCCTTGAGAGCAGAGAAAATCAATGCCTGATTAGATGCAGGCTTATGTTTAGAGGCAGGATGTGTTGTGACATCAAACTGGATTTCTGTCTTTGTCCATTTTTACATACACAAGAGACAATCAAACTAGTCCAGAGTGTTATGGCTACAATCGTGTGGCCTTGGCATTTAACAGGATTCAGAAGAAAAAAAGCTAACATTATACAAAACATGTTAGTAGAGTTAAATGCTAATAATACACTAGGCTAACTTATATGAACAAAGCAAAGTTGCAGAAACACAATGCTGCAGTAGTGCCAGTTGAATTATGAATGGGATATGATGTTGACTCTCACTAAAAGTATTGTCTGAATGCTGAAACATGTTAAAGTTTTACACTTTCTTTTGGCTCTAACTGCTAATTGTCAATAACAAACTATCACACCAATGTTTTCAGTAGAAATGCTGATTTTAGAGTGTACACAATAATGCTGTATTTGACATCTCTGAACAAATTTACACTGTTGACAATGTTGACAATGTTTAAAAAGTTTGAATTTCATGGGCCTAAAAATACTATAAAAGGTGCGACTGTATGGCTCAGTTGGGGAGCTGTGGCACATATACTGGGAACCAGGTTTGAGTCTGGACTTGGACAGTGTCAAATGTCTCTCCCTGCTCTCGCCCTGATTTCCTACTATACTTTATGAATAAAGCCTAAAAAATGGCCAAAAATATACAGCATCTTAAAAAAAAAACTAAAAAAGAACAAACAAAACAAAATAAAAAAAGAGATATCTTGCCAGCTATACAAAATGTGATGCAATGCAATGTACACACAAAGACAAGGACTACATCATAACAAAATAAGCTCAAGTTAAGAGCTGGATGTGTTACAGAATTTATAAAATGATTACAGATATTTGCACAATTAACGAGTTCATGACTACAAATTTGGCATGCACAAAAACTGGCAAACAGACTTTGTATAATTGGGGCAAACAATGGATAACACCCTGCTAAGTACTCTGGCAGAGTTCCCATGGGCAAATGCACACAATAATATTCAATGTAACCGTAAATATGTACAATGTAGTATTAAAAAATACTCACCAGGAAGTTCACTGCTGTTGAGAAACTAAACAAACCTCAAACAGCAATAGCATGACATAGAAATACTTGAACTATTTCTGTATTTTTTGCTTGTCTGCCCCTTACGGTAACACTCGATGGAGAATGTAGTGCAGATGCGGCCAAATTCCTTTAAACAAGATGACGCAGATAAATATAAGGCTATGCTGAATAACCAAAGGTGAAATGCACGATAGCGACGAGTGATGCAGTGACGTGGAAAACACCTCCACGACAAGTTGCTGCAGGTCACTTATTGTACACAGAGACACTGCATCCTCAGGACACCCACCTAGGTGTTCCCACAAGCCTTTGGGGCTTGCCGCTCAGCTATGATCACCATGACTGCCATGCCAGGAATGAAGTGGTAGAGAGATAGAGAGAGGAGGGAAGCGGAGTGAAGCCAGACAAGAGATATTAATAGAGAGTTTGTCTGCCCGGCTTGTTGTACAAATAATAGCTTCTTTCTCCACTATGCACTTCTGAATGCTCACACATGCACTGCGCCAGTTTACCACCTCTAGAGTGCTAAGCTAAGGACGGATAACCTTTCAAGCTAACATTTTACAAAGCTGACAAAGATCTCTACACTCAGTATGTTTCTAGCCTGGCCAACCTGACTCATACACCTTATGTGCAAAGTGAAGAAGTGGTTCTGTTTTCTGTATTCCAATTAGCTGTGTAACCATTTGCATGCATAGATCTGCAATATTGCTGTGTACATGCAAATGCTGTTTTAAAAATCTAGTCCTTGCTGCACCCAGTTTTTATATTCTATTCTTAGCACCATTGTTGTGTGACCAATACAAGGCTGAGTCATTTTAGAGTTACAAGAAATGCTGTTTTCACACACTTATGTTGGCTTTATCTTTGCTGTGTAATTGACACCTCACTGTTCTCTGTTTCCTCAAAATAAAAAGGGTAAAAAGAGTCAGCAATCATTGTCCAAGTGGCCAAGACTCAAGAGATAACACTCTTCAATTGACAGCTCAGAAGGCTAAGGAAAAAACAACAACTGGCCAAGGTAGAAGGGCAGCCGGGGATAGAGAGGAGCCACTGGACTGACACAAGTCTGACAGGACGGATATTTGAGGAATTCTGGGGGTGGTCGCCGGTAAATCCCTATGGAAGCCAGAGTATAGCTGATTAGCATGATATGCATGTGCAGAATTCACACCCGCCTTCATTGACGTGGTAGAGGAATCTGGGGGCCGTGTTACACCGTGTTCCAGTGACAGGCTTCACTGGGGACTTGTTACGTGTTGACCCTCATAAGCACTTGCCCTAAACCTGCAGGAGACTCTGCAACAACACACTGAGCAAATACAGTGCCTTGACTTCAGATGTACTTTAGCCTCTATAACTTATTAACACGCATTTAAATTAGGTGAAGTAGGGTGACAAAAGTGCTTGGGGGTGAGAGTAAGTACACATGTTTAAAGTAATTCACGCAAGGATAGTTTTAAGATGCACAAAAATGAGCTAATGATAGAACAATGTTTAAGGCTGCACAATATATTACAAATCTAGTATTGGAGTATCACCCCAATATCTGTGTTGCAAGAAACTACTAGTTTACTCTTATATCTAGCTATTAAAATCTTATTATACCAAAGAAGCATTTATATATTGCAGGCCTTATATATATTGCTATATTTAACATAGTTATCTCATACAGCATGCTTTTCTAATATTGTGTAGGCCTGATTACAAAGTGCCAAAGTAATTTTTCGGAAGGACTGTACAGGAAGCATGATGCACTTATGTTCATGACACATGCATCTACCAAGAAACTCAGGATTCCCATAAAAATAACAAAAAATGTTGTTCCAGACCATGATGGTAATACTGTCGACTCGGACAGGCACCGGTTGTAACCAGCTCTACGTTTCCACATTATCACTTCCTTTTCCAGCCAGCTTGCCAGCTACCAGCACTCCCTTGGCTCTCACAGATATAACCACATCATCACCTCACCAGGATGGATATGTGCAATGTTTTTACTTCGTTTTTAAACTTCAGAGTTGAGGTGGAAAGGTCTGAGTCAGCACAGCATCTTTTTGGGATGTTCCCAATCACCACTGTGATGCATTCACTGTCTTTATTGCATTAAACATGACGAAATCTTCATTAAGAAATGGTGAGTCTCTGAACTGTAAGTTTGGCCAGCCAGACCAATTCACTTTTTTAGCAGAGTATAGTGGATCTGGAACCGCCATCTTCTGCCTAAAACTAACCGACCAACCACTTTGTGGGCTTTATGAAATGTCTTGTTCTCCAATTGGTTGTATATTTTTCTAATTATTCAGGGCAGGTGACTTCAGCGCAGCAACTTAATTTCAAAGCTCTGTCTAAGTAGCTACACTTAAATAGTTTGTATGAAAGAAGAAGAGCTTTTAAAGAAATAACAAAGGCCTATAGCTCAGTGACAATAATTTGGCACAGTAGTTTCACATTTTAGTAAAAGTTGTCTCTGATAAAAGGCAACACAAATAAAAAGACTCAAAGCTAGAGCTGTGAAAACACACAATGCTTGTGCTGCTTAATACATAGTTCTAACAAAAATGTTCTAAAGGCCATTTTTATGTGCATGTTCGATATCTTAGGGCTATTGTGTATGTTGGGAATGACTCCTGTTTTCTGATTGGTTAAATGTCTATCAATGGTCATCTAATGTGTGTTCTTGGAAAAGAAAAAAAAAACAGATAGAATAAATACTGTGAGGCTGAAAGCTGGTGCTGCTTCTTAAATTTATTATTTAAAAAGAAGTAAATATGTTCTCTTAAACTTTTTGTGCACTGCTTTTCTGTTGGTGCTGATGTTAGTAAATGTTTAAGCCTACGGTACGTGAAAAGAGGGCAATAATATGGAATGGTGTCATTTCATCACCTCCTGCAGGTACAAAGGTTTGTAAACACAGATGGCAGAAGACCTGGAGCAACACATTTAACCTCATGCAATTGTCAAGTTAAAAATAACACAAGTCAATCTCTAGAGATGACAAGTTGGCGAGACAAAATATTACGAGCAACAATGTCCTCAATGTCCTTGAAAAGCTGCACCTTCCTAAAGGCAGAAGTGACTCCATTTGTGTTTTTATGCACGTATGATGAACGGGCGTGATTTTTCCCCTCTTAGCAGCTGGCATGAATAGAGGAAACATGCTCGCTAGGCTCCATTACCAAAGCCTTGTTGATCCAACTCTGGCCGGGTCCTCAGGGTGACTGACTGGGAACACAATCCTTTTGGAAAAGGGAAGGGAGGGGATAAATGGACGGGGCTTTCTAAAAGAGATCTGGAAACGGACGCTTTTTCCGTGACAGAAGGTATCACAGAGGAAGAATTTAGCATGTCGTATGGGAGATAAAATAGATGACCCACTGGGGAAAGAGGAGAATAGTCCAAAAACAGCAATATGTTTCTGAGCAAAGATTTTTTATGTTGCAGAGCTCTTGAGGAGTAAAAGCACTGTGATAGCACAATAAATCTTTTTAAAATTTTCTTAAAAGAATACTAGTAGAACTAAATGCAGTCTATTTTTGGTTTAGGTCATTAATAATGTACTAGCATTGCTCCCTCTGTCCTCACATTCACTGCAAACCTCTGGAGTGAAAGACTAAGGCTGTAAATAAAATAGATTTGTGTAATGACCAGAAAAGGGCTTGAACTTTTAGACAGCCAGTTTACACAACAGGGCAAATGAAATGATAACCGGAGCTGGGCTTGCTAGACCGAGGAGCCAGCCAGCGTGACCGAACATGAGGAATGCTTCTTTAGTGAGCACCACTCCCTGAGCTAGAGGCCTGAGATCACTTAGCCCCAAATCTCCCGACTGACGGTGCAGGAAACCTAATTTGGCTTGATTTAATCCTGATCAGAAGCAGGGATGTCTTCAGTGTTGTGAAGGTGAAAAAAAATGTGTTTGAGCAAAAGAGGACATTTAGTAAAATGAGGAAGATTTGAAATACTATGGCTGATTAATGTTTAATCAGCAACAAAAGTCACACTTAGTTAAGTTAAATACATTAATGGCTGCTGGCACAGTGCCTGTGTGTGCACGACTAACCTGAGTCATTTTGGCCAGGTCCAAAGAGGGTCGCTGCTCCTGGGCGTCCTCTGGCCTCCTGCGCTTCATGCCAATCTTCTTATCATTGAGGACACAGGGCTGGGACCTGCTCCGGGACAGACAGCCTTTCCCTGTGGACCTCTGTGCAGCTCGCCTCCCCAGTTCTGGAGTAGAGTCTGGAGAGCTGGCCTCCGATGCCTCCTCTCTCTGAAGCTCGGGCAGGCTGATCTGCTCATGGGACAGGGACAGGGGTCGGAGAAAATGCTGCTGGCGGGAGTGCTTATGGTGGGATAGGGGGGAAGTGGGGGACACCGGAGAGGCGGTGAACTGGTGGTGAAGAGGCAGACGCTGGGTGAAGAGTGGCAGGTCAAGAGGTCCGTCAGAGGGCAGGCTCGAGCGTGAAGGTAGGCTGAAGCTGGAGCTGCGCTGCATGGCAGGCAGGTTATTCCCCGAGAAAGCGCTGCCAGCCCGGACACTGCCCCCACTGTGACACCTCCTCTTCTCCACTGCTGTCCATACTCTGGAGCCCTGTGGCCGCCAAGAGGACCGGAACCCACCAAACTCATCAGAGAAGGACAGGGATCGACACTGGCGTTTGCTGGGTGGAGCAGCGGGAGCCTGGCTGGGTGCTGTAGTGGTGAAGAGTGTGCTGTTGGTGCTCAGACACAGGGGGCTCGTCTTGGTGCCGTCTCCCAGGTTGAGGTCTCTGATCAGGCTGGTGATAGCTGTGGAGGAGCCTGGCTCCTTGCTCCAGGGCCGGCTGTTCTGCTCAGGCAATATGTCCCACAGGCTTTCCAAACTCGAACCAGACTGACAGGGAGCTCCCTGCTGGAGGGCACAGCCCCGGCCCATATCCAGCCACCTGTCTGCTTCTGCAACAAAACATATTCTCAAATTCAGGTGTCTGTTGTGAAATTCTACATAAACCAAAGCCATACATTTGTGAATAAAGTACCACTAGCATATGAGGCTACATTTTAATCTCTTTTAACACAATGCACTATAAATAATATTTTGTGGACAGTGGACACTTTTTGTAACAGTACACATTGTTGGGAATGTTGGCATTTTTGGTTAATCTACTCCAAATTCTGTCTCTGTTGTAGCCGACCTACGCTCTCTTGAGCTGGTGGATGAAAAGCATTGTCTTGGTCACACAAACAATGCAAAAGAGCCACAGTGACAACCTGACAGGAATGCTAGAGGAGAGAAACTGACAAATGTGACATCTTCTGAAACTTAGTTTGTCCAACCCTAATGCAGAATAATGCTACATGCAATGCTAAGGTCAATATTAACAGTATATTCCGGGTGTAACATTCGTCCCTGTAATGTCACTGTATTCCTTACAGAAATGGATGGGAGCATGGGCTTGTATTTACACTGGCATTTCTTTTAACACAGGGGGTAATTACTGCAACACTAACTGAGCCAAAGGGAAATTGTTGACATAGGCAACAGCATATTCAATTACAGTCTGCCTCCCATGAGAGTGGTGTGCAACGTTGTGTGAAGGCAGGTGTACTCTGATCATAAGAGGGGGATGAGAGACACACACCCAAAGAGATAAGAAAGAGAAAGTGGAGGAGCAGACAAACAGTGAGACATAAGAAGCTTATTAAAATATTAAATATGTCAGATATTTAACATGGACTAAATACTGTACACTCATTGTAGACAGAATTATGAATGAAATTGACAGCAAAGGTAATAACAGGCAAAGAAGAGGGAACCTACCCACAGTTCCACAGGAGAAGAGGGTAGTCCCCCTGCTCATGGTATGGAGCTCACGCTGCAAGTGAGTAAAAGTAGGCTCAGTCAAACAATACCACATTTATTAAAGAAGTCTACATATTCTGTCAGAGTCTTAAAGGGAATATAAAATGCTGTCCAGCTGATTTAACAGATTACAGATTTGATACATCTAGGGTGACAGTGGCCCAGGAGAATAAGCAAGTTGCCATCTGACCCAAGAGTTGGCAGATCACTTCCTGCTTGACCCAGTGCATACTGTCATTGTGTCGTATGGCAAGGCACTTCACCCACATTGCCTACTCCAGTCACAGTATATGGCTGGTTGCAGGCATCCGGTGTAAAAAAAACACGCCAAATCACCATGCAAATGGTTCGCTGTGACCAAAAAAGTATGCTTCTAAATATAAAAAAAATTACAGATAATTTAACCAATTCTGGTCTGTAAGTTGTCAGATGTGTGAACAGGAACCAGACAGCCAGTGAGCGGACGTTGCGTTTGTTTTTGTGGCTCCACATTTCCTGTTTTTGGCTCCAAATAATCACAAATGCAAATGATGGTGGGCAAAGTGACTTTCACTTAATGGCAGTTATAGAAATAGAATTTAGAGTAAACAAAAACAGGTGTGCAGTTGTCTCTGTGATAGAAATGCTGGATGGTTGTATGTAATGGTGAAATAATTAGGAACGGAAACAAGTATTAGCCCTGCCACTATCTGGCTATTGTATGAGTGTATCGCAACTCAGACCCAGTATACTTGGGTTACATCTTAGTTAGGTCAAGCTCCCTGCAAAGAAAATAAATGAATGATTAAAAAGGAAAACACACTAATTATGACATAAATAGGGCAAAGCTGTTTTTGAACTTTGACTTTAAAATAACAATAGCGTGTCAGTATATATAAAATATATTTAATATGTGATGTGATCTACTGATACATTACTTAACAGCTACAGTGTCTGCGCTCTACAGAGAAGAAAGGTTCATTTTTCCCACATGCCTGTCTTTTAACCTGACACACTATCACCTCTCAGCTTTCGCCTGGGTGGTGTCCGTCTGCTCAGGAGACAGAACAAAAATACTGTGATACAATGCAGTGACTCACCTTAAGGTTATTACCACAACAACAAATGTTTCCTAAGTTACGAGACTTTGAACCGCTAAAACTGGGTTATGTTAACACAATAAACTATATCAATAAGTAATCTCAATAGCAGCTTTAGTGTTTCACTTTCAAATAAAGTCATTCAACACAAGAAAACATGAACACCAAATTATGTATTATTTAATTAAACAAAATAAAACACACCAAACATAACATCTGGTGAGCAAAATGTAGGTTTAGGTTTTAATGAATTCTCATGTCTGTGCACTAAAGCCTAAACTACACATTTTCATTAAATAAGAATCATCATCATGTTTACGCTTGTTCTTACTGCAAACAACATACCTCATGTCCATACTAAAATACAGTTAAATGCCCTGGCATACTTAACTAGTGTTAACAAAAAGTACCAACAATGTAACATCCAAACATTAATTTCTATTAGCATGTAGCCTAGCAAAGCAAAAGAAGAGTTTAAATAATATATGTTTACCAGCAGTCTCTCTTGTTCTTGAACCTTACATCATTGGCACCCTTCTTCTTTTCCAGTGTTTTTGAGAAGATGATCACCATGTCTGCTCCAGTCTGGTCGGGTGCAGGAGAAGCCCATGGGCGGCCATCTTAAATGAGAAGAGTTGGGAGGAAGTAGTGCATTTGAGTAGAACAGACGACAGGTTTTTGACCTCCCATCTGCAGAGCTGGCCTCAAACACTGGCAGTGTGTCACACTTCAGCCGATGCTTGACTGAAAAACAGAAATACAAAATTCATCAGTGTTGCTTTAAGTGGCAATGAGCAGTTTTTGTGATGCAATGTGCAATTTTTGAAGCTAATTATAATTTGAGGTTTCAGAAAAATCTTCACTTGAAATGTACAGTAGGTCAACATGTTGTAGTTAGTGAGTTAGTTAGGGAGTTTTGGGCACCATAGTGTTAAACAATAGCCTAGGCCAGCGGATTCCAAAGTCAAGACTGTCGTGGCCCCCTTAATTTTTTGAAAATCCCACACCCAATTATAGAACTTCCTTCTTTTCAGAAGTGTTTGTAAAACATGATTTTCTCCATATATTTTATGACATTACAAAAACACTGACTAATGTCTATTTTTTTAAATAATATTTTAAAACAAGTATATTACTGTAATCATTTCGAACTAGATTTTTGTAGGTACTTAATGTTTTTAGGTACTTCATATTTTCATTGACTAACTGTCTTTTTATATTTTTGTATGTTTTATTTGTTATGGTCCTAAACCGTGTGTCTGAAATAAAGAATGAATTGAAAATGAAATTGAATTTAAATATAGACAGCCTCCGGGGGCACGCCAGGACCCACCTAGGCTATATACAAACCAAATTTCTTTAAAAAAAAAATCTAATAAATACAAGTTGCCTACATGTAAAACTTACTATTAAAGGGGCTTCTTATCTAGTCTCTAGTAACATTCTGGTGCAATCAAATGCAGTTACCATGTTTTGGGTAAAAACCTGCTTTAAAAATGTTTGACACCTCGACACTTTACAGCTTGTATATACTGAATTATCTTGGCCTAACTCTTCTGCTCAGTAATGCTAAAACTGCAAGCTAATGTGTTTATCTATTACAGCCAGCAGAAGCCACAGAACTTATGGGAACCCTGGTGGAAGAGAAAGCAGTGTTTAGCTAGTCCTGAAAAAGACATCAATCGCATCACATGAGTACAGATGTGGCTAGAAAACGTGAATAGAAACGGTCAAACAGATCATATAGGGAGAGGCCGCAGCGTTATCCACTGCTTGCGGCTGCAAATGGTAAAGCCTAGACAGTAGCTGTAAACAAAAATTATTTAAACACTGAGGGTTGGATCAAATTTGAGGCAGATGGTCCATATGGGGCAAACATGTCCGGACATGTCTATTAGTGCAGCTGATTCTGCCTCATGATAACTGTACTGCTTAAGTAACATCCATGTTTAGTAACTTTATTTATCCCATGTCTGTGCAAAGAAAAACAGGAGTAGCCGCTGTAACCTTGAGCGTGAACTTCACTCCTTCATTAGTGAACCGCCAAACACACTGACCAATTAGAGAGCCCCATTGTGGTTCATATCCTCCAATCGAGCACAGGCTAATGACAGCTTTCTGCAGTGGAGCAACACGTGAGGCTAATGGATCTTCCAGGCCCACTATGTTACCCTACCCATGTAACATGTGGTTTGATGTTAAGTAAGGGCGGTTACACATATAATGTGCCTCTGAGAGTAGAAGCAAGAGGCTCTGAGTATGTTTTGTGGGATACGCAGCACATGAAGAAAGGAGAAGTGGTGTACAAAAAAAGATAAAGATACCTAATACTTCTCTTTATGCACTTTTACTTCAGCATTATCTCCAAATTTCTTTTTAGCCCTAAATGACAGCTATAAATGTTTCATGTAGGTCTGCCCCACACCAAACGCTAGCATATGACTCCCATTATCTCCATTTATTTCCCGGGGAGTCAGTGGAGCACAACTGGGCCTCTTGCAAGCGAGAGGAGCTGGTGTTGCAGAGACTGGAACAGTGATTGCTTGTGCATATCATTTTGTTGAGTAGGACTGACACTGACTAATGGGCAAAGCAATGTAAGTGTATATCCGTGAATTAGACCAGAGTAGGAGCTGAGGTGCATAGCGGTCATATGTGAAGGTTGCTACAATGTGCTCTTGACTGACGCAATTAGGAAGTGTGACATGTTCCATTAGGGTTGGAACACAAACTACCAAGTCTGAATGTGTGATTTCGTACATGCTTTTGAGTGCGCACATGCTAACCTGTTCTTATGTGTGCTGACTGGCAAGTAGGAGGTCATGGGAGAGGGCAGAGCGAGTGCGAATTCAACCCCGGAGCCATGCTTACTTAATGAAGCGGCTTGTCGCGATGGGGGAAACCAGAGCTTAATGGGCAGAAAGAAAAAAGAAGAGAGAAACAACTGGAGTGCACTTGGGTTGAGTGCTTGACTGATCAGATTTTAACTGTTCAAAATGAGTTTACTCTGGTGGCTATGTTTCAGTGTTTGCACTAGAGTCAAGATAACAACCCCATAGACGACAATCTGCATGACAGCCGAGGAGCCCTGCGTTTTGTTGGACAGGTTTGACACTCAATTAGATCATGCAACCATAAATACCGTGAGTTCAGCAAAACATTAGTTCTCGTCTAACCCTCTGGGAATCATCTAATGTCATTACCTGTGTCAGTATGACAAGTGACTTCAATTAAATTACATGACTAACCCACTCAGCCCAAAATGTGGATTTTCCTGAGTGTGCATCAAGTATGCAATGCAAAGTATTTTTAGAATGGTGAAATTAGGTTAATTTATAGCAACGAGTGCACTTTTCCTACAACACAAATAGGCAAGTTAAAGTTGAATGGTTTTACACTTCATTAATTTAAATAAAAGTATTTTAAGAAATACAGTGATTCAGATTTATCAGAAGAGGAAGCATATGATTGAAAAAAGTTGCAGGTGCTAAAGCAGCAGATGCAAAAGCTATAAATAGGTGAGGGGCAGATGCACTGTATACAACTGATTACTTTGAATTGAATCATCCCAGTCAATAATCAGCAAGTATGCAAATGATGATGAGAATATTATACTTGGTAAAATTGTACTACAAAAACATGTAAAATAACAGTATTGAGGTACATTTAGTTACAAAAAGGTACTTAAAAGTAGCCAAAGAAAGCCCATTATCATGCCTAGTACACAGCAACTCTTTTTTGAATTTACTATTTGAGCACACTTTGCATGTTTCCATGCACATACAAGTATACTGATTGCAAAGATGTTGGCTAGAGTATGATATTTTATATATTTTCTCCAGACAGCAAGGGCCAGATTGCTCTGTATATGAACAATATAATTGCTATGCCTGCCCCACATAATCCCTATTGCCATACAACAAGACATTGTACATACCAAATGTTGCATAACCCCATTTACGTTCCAGATTTTCTTCAACAACTAATGTAATTACTAGAAATAATATACCACAATGACCTTTGCCATCTCTTTTGGACCATGGAACAGCATATTGCCTGCCCTGTGTTCATTACTACTGGTCAATAGTCCTTGATAATCTTTTAATTAAACCACATACTTTAATATTGAAAGGTATGGACAAAGTTAGCCTTATTAAGCATTATAGTTTACTGTAACTAATTTGGAGCCAAACGGTAATTTTAATCAGCTTTGTGTACACGGGGATGCAAACACCAACTCTTGGCTAACAATGGCCACTGACTTAGTGGGGTGCTCTAAAGGGCAGCTAAGATAATATGGCTCTCTGCCCAGGCTGTGATTTGTACAGGCAGATGAATAGAAGCCTATTTGGGGCCCCCTGAAGCTCTGTGACGGGGCGTTTGGTGTCCATCACCAATTGGCTCTGCTTTCTGCATACTTGTGTGGAGCACGTCTGGTGTCAAGACTTTGATCAGTGGCTGTAATTGAACAAAACAGTATCTAAGTAATCCAATAAAGTAATCACCACTGCATACAAAAAAATGGGTTCAAAGTGTGACCAGCTGCTATAGTTTTCTTATTGATATAAAACATGGGACGATAACGTCACTCAGCTAATTACAGTGGTTCAAAAATGAATTTTGTTGTGACCCAAGCCTTTGTCTTGTGAAATCCTGTGGTGTGGATTGTTAATTCAGTGTCAACACACAGCCAGCCCTCTCATATAATGAGGTCGAGGTCGTAAAAATGGTCCTAGAGAGGTCAAGACATACCATTGAATCCTCTGGCCATCACCCTAGTAGCCACTCTTGGGAAGCGGCGGCCAAAAACAACAGGCCATCGCAGCACTAGATCTTCAGAAGTGCATCTGCAGTAAAGTGCTCACTTGGTCAGACTTTATGCACATTCCTAACAGTGACCATGAACCAGAGTGATAAAACCTTTTCTCTAATTTAAACATTACTCACTTAGAGTAGTACGAGGAGTATAATAGTAGTGGTCACCTATAACGACAGCACTAAAATGAAAACAAAAAGTGCAGTCACAATTGTGGTCCACTTGACATTGTCACCGCTTAGCTAGCATGAAGACATGTTACAGAACATGTGAGAACACTTCCCTTTGCACTCTCAGGCTTTTGCTTCCCTTGTGGTCACATGCCTCATGTTATAGTGCTGGGTGTGGAAGAAATTATATTACCAAATACACAAAGACATAAAGTGATATCCTTAATGTGTGACAGAGAGTCTACACTGAGAATGCCTTAGTGTCTCACAAGCAATTATGTCATATCTCCCAAGCAGCTTATAGTGGTCTAAAGTAAGTAGTGGTTTGGCCAGACTGCAGTGTTTCCTTTTTAGCTAAACTCTAGCCTCATATTGCAATGATGCAGGTAAGTGATCAACCAGAAAGCATGCATATTTCCTTGTATTTGAGGAAAATGGTTTAATCAAATATTAGCACGTTTTTATGGGAATCATCTGTGAGAAAATCATCTTAAGATTGTAAAATGCTTTGGCCAATAACATGCTTGCACAGGGTTGGGGATGTTCCTCTTGGCTGTTGCTTGGCTACTGTGCTTGTCAACAATAAATTTATAGCACAGAGAAAGTAGTTTTCAGTCTGCTTACCCATTGACCTTAGGGGTGTAACAATACAGTAAGTATATCAATGTATAGATTTTTTTTCCTATGTTACAACTATATCGATACACATCACCTTGTATCAAATCGTATCTTCTTTTAGGAAGTGTATATCAATATACATGGGAAAAAAATATTGATATAGAAATGTACATGTTAAAATAAAACCAGGAACAGCTTTTTGGGTGCACCCCTTTCTTTGTCTCTGTCTTTGTCTGGTATCTGTCTGCTGGACATAATCAACCCTGGCTGCGATATTACATTTGAAAGCAAACTTTTATGATTTTTTGGCAAAAAGTTGCTGTATCGATTATTGATATGAAGGTGTTGAATTGAATGGTATCGAATCATATTTGATTTGATACCATTCAATTTTCATTGTTCCTAATTTTCCAATATCGTTCTTGAATCGTATGGAAACAATTCTAATTGATTGCAAAAACGTATTGTTACACCCCTAATGGACCTTTCTTTTATTCAACTAGGTGAGTCCTGCCCCCAGAGTGATCTATTGTACATGTTTTTGCTGGTATGGGAAACCAAAGCACTCGGAGGAAACCTACACAGACACGTCACGGGGAGAACACATAGTATAGTATTGGCAATGCACTCACACAATATTTTACAATGAAATAAAAGTGGATAAGGTAGCCATGTTGTTGAATGATGTGTTGAAACCTTAATAGGAGAAAATTTCAGTGTGTGTGTGTGTGGCTTTACAGTTTTTATATTGGCATCTAAAATAGCAGTATGTAATAATAAAATGGTTTGTAAGTCAAGGTTTTTACAGCCATGCTTTCCTCTCTATGACATGCTTCATAGGGGAGTTGCTAAGTACAGTGTTTCAGAGAATTGAATGAGTTGCCATAGCAACCTGACACAAACAGACGATAACACTGGTGATGTGAGAAAAGCAGAAGTCATTTAGCCAGTGACGGATTATCTGGGCAGCTCACTTTTGCTTTATCTAATGGAGTGTGTGCTGTCATATAAACTTGGACGACTGAACCGTAACACTAACCTGCACTGCACTCTTTGCCACAAACTGCAGCCATTGGTTAACGAACGTCTTCATGAGCAGGAGCGGGATCAGGTGTTGGTTTGAGTATAAAAGAAGGTAGGGGCCCCTTTTGCCCCCTGGAGTGACCCTCGCATGCCAGGAGTTTCCATACATCAGGTACCCCACTAATTACACTGCCCCCCCTGCCAATCCATACCTTTCCGCTTGTGGTTTCTTCCATTATCCATGAGTGCCTGTCTGCTCTGCACACTAACCCCTAAGTCCTAATCCATGAGGGATACATTACGCCAGGGCCTTCAGCGCTGGCCAGAATCCTTCCCCCTCAACTGCTTAAAATGCTGTGCAAGGGTACCACTCCTTTTGTTGTGCAAGTAGGTGATGTTATACAGATTGCCACTACCAATCAGCAAGCAGTAAAGTGACAGTGCCTGCCGATGCCGTTACATAATATCATAATTCTCAATGCGAATCGCAGGGGGAAAGGGAGTTAAAAGCATATGGTGAGAGAGCAACAGAAAGAAAAGCAGTGGCCGCATACCACTGCTCCATTCATTCATTAGGGGCTTGGCTTCACCATATGGGCGCTACTGCTTAGTGTGGTGAGCGCAGCGTGCACAAAAAGACCTGAGGCATCACTTTCAGACATGTAATGGAGTGGTCAAAATAAAAGTGAACTTGCCAATGAAGCTAACCGATCACATATGAAATACAATTGTGATCTGTTGATGCATAAACTTTGTTATTAGCTTGGCCTGCCTACTTTCTGAAGGGGATCTGATTTCTTTTGTTGCATGTATTTCCAATTTTGTTAATTTTTTTGGAGCCATTTTAAGCTTGATAGGACAGTATAGTAGAAAATGGGGAAGAGAGTAAGGAGAGACATTCGGCAAACTGTCAGAGTCTGGACTTGAACCCATGATGCCTCGGCAGGCTGTAGTTGCCCTGTATATGCGCAGTAGCTCTACCACCCAGCCATACGGCAGCGCATAAGTCTTAAGTAATTTGCTTTTGCATTCTGTGCTAGCATAGCCTGGTCAGACAAACCCAGTCATAGTCAAGTGAAGTAGGAACCATTTTCATTTAAACAAAATTATACTTAAATATATCTAACCAATTTTAACTCTCCCACAATTCTACCTGAATGCAGGTCTATCCAATGACTTTCTTCATAAAATGAAGTGGGTCTGCAAGCATACCATTCAAATTGTTACTGAAAATGATTCCTACCAACCAATTTGGCTGCCTTAAATTTAAATTTGTTGTTTATCAATCCAATTGAATTGAGCGGTTGCTGATTGTGTCAATTTGTTCTGCCCCATGGAAATCCAACTAAAATAATAAAACAAGGCCCAAGCTAATCCTTGTATAGAACAGAAAAATTGCTGAGCAGGCAAGTGTTAATATACATGATGCTAAAATATATAGATGAGCTTTTCATTTGGACATTAGCTTGGAATGACCCGCAGGTGTATGTAACACATACTCGAAATGATTTTTGAGGCATCATTATTTACTGCAGTAGTCAACAGGCAGGAGTTGTGACACATGTCACAATGATAATTGTCCCTCTTTTGTACAAGCAGGATCAACAAGACTCACCGCTCTGTGCTCAAGCCTAGACATGTACACGGAGCCATTTAAAGAGGATGTAACACTTTAAATGTCAAGTTCGTATGGAAGAAGGCCATAGTCTTGTATGTTTTATAGAAAGAAATGTGCATTTAACTCTAAATAATTAAATTATTATCAATCAATTAATTGCCCCAGAGGCTTGCAGTGTACAAAAGCATTTGCTAACAATGTGTGAAAAAAACAGGCCATGTGCTTGTATATTCATAATAAATGCTGATGCCATTACAGCTTAAAGCACCAGTAGAAGTGTTTGATTAATGACATAGTTGATAATGTTAGTCCATAAAGTATACAATTTATTATTTTCTTTTATGGTCCCAACCCTACCATCTACCTTAAACATAAGTATTACCCTTTCTGCTTTGAGTGCATAAAAAAGGAAAACTGGACCACTTAACAAAATAGCAAAATAGTTACCTTATCTAAAACCGATGTGATCTAGCAATTATGTTCACCTTGTTTAACATCTTATTGTGAAAATATTTGCCCACATTGCTTCTATTTTCTTTTTTTTTTTTTTTTGCACTGTGCCACTGACACTGTATGACAAATTAAATATGTAAGTCTCTGCATGCTGGAGGCAAATGTTTTGCTGTGTTGACCGCAGAAAAGGAAAGAAAAAGGACATATAATATTACAGTATGCTAGGTGACAATGGTTTCCCTCAAAAATCACAAGTTTTTGGTTAATTCATTAAATGTTTGTAAAACAGAACTTTACAAATCCCCATTGGGAGTTTGTCAAGGAGCTAAAAATACATTTTAGCACCTTCTGTACTACTGAAACTCTCACTTCCTCTTTATAGATAATGAATTGCTAAACATAACTACTATTATATGCTAACTATTATAACTACTGTAATTCAACAGGAAGAATGTATGATCATGTCTGCCAATCAAAAACAAGGCTTCAATAATGAGAGAATACAACATAAGGTAGACCAGTGGCTGAAGAAAATATGAACCACTAGAAACATTGAAGAGTATGTAAAGTATGACACGGCCATGTATGTATTTCAAACATTCTCCCGTGACAGATGGTGATAAACCCAAGGCCTGAGGGAACAGAGAGTCAATCATTACAACACCGGCCACAAGTTCTCCTTTGTTTGGATTGTATAAAACTTGAGGGGACGGCTTGCTATCACCACCATAGAAAGACCACAGCGGCCCGTGTTGATGGGAGCATTCTTCCTGCATCCCAGAATGCTTTTCATCTCTAAGTAGGGCCTGGTGCCTGTCTTTGGGGGTTGGGGGAGTGCTTCTCTGGTGTATGTGAGAATGCCTCTTTTCTTTTCTTTTCAGCTGCAGGTCTTTGGCTCTGTGGGCGTCGAGACGGCAGACTTACAAATCTATCATGTTAATGAGCAGTAAGCAAGATCCTTAGAATATTTTACTGAACTAACTCAAATGTCTTGAAGCAGAGCCATTGGAGTCTCAGATATGGCCACAGGTCACAGAGAATTGAAAGGGAAGTGAAAATGAATAGTGAGGAGCATGGAGGCAGACAGGCATAGCTAACCATCCTTTAGTGGGAGCTTTGCATAATGCCTCGGGCCAGAGAAGCAGCAAAAGAAAGAGAAGCAACAACACTGAAAGATACAAAGTACATATTAACAAACGGGCAACAAGTCAAATTGAAATATAGAGGAGGACAAACAGAGAGGGGGAAGGTGGCAACATGTGCGTCAGTGTGTCGACGGGCTCTGAGTTGTACACACAGACAGAGAAAGGACAAGTGCCTCGCTCAGCACACAGCACACAGCTGCCCACTGACAGAATAGGGCTCTAATAGGGCCTTTTGCCTCCGACACAAAGACGCTGCCAATGTGTGGGCCTTGCGCACACACCAGAGCACACACTGATTCCTTTAAAAATCCACCGACCTTAATTGCTTCCATAAATTACACCTATATATGTCTGAAACTAGACTATGGACCGACAATGCTAACCTATACTTTCTGTCAAGTGCACTGTAGAGCTTAATAGTAAAGGAAGAATTTTGTTAAAAGCTCTCATCCCTCTGTAATTACACACTACGAATGAAATGTGATTAAACCTCTGCCTCTCCTTCATGTCAACACCTGAAATTAAGCTAGAGCTTCAATTTGTGAGAGTGATTTCTCGAAACAAGATTCCTTCGACTGCTACCATTACTGATATTTCCTGTTTAGTTAACCGAGCCAGCCAGGCATCCCTTAATTCTCAGCCTTAAGAGCAAGTGAACAACCTCCAAGTGGTAGTGAGAGGAAACTTTCCAGGTATTTTCAAGCACAATTAGGGTACCCTGTCATACAAAACTAGTTCCTTTGTATTCTGTTTATAGTGTACACAAAAATCAAGCAAGTAGTCGGCAATATTTCAAGGGTCAAAAACAGAAAAGTCACTTTCTATCTAAATATGAGAATTAAATATATTATTATAAGAAAAAATCTTGCATTAAGTATATTTTTAAGCACACACTTAGTTGTTAACAAACCTGTTGCACTTTTGCATTTGACCCATATTGATTTATTCTGAGGCCAGAGTGACCAGATGACATGGAAAAACCCAAATGTGTGGAAAAGAAGGGTTGAGAGCCCTCAGGCTTGTCGAGATCTCATGCTACAGGTTGTGGTGAGCAGTAGTGTGCCAAAATGATCAACCACACTGCCTATCTGCAAGTCAGCAGCCATGCTGAGAAACGAGGGGACTTTTCCAGTTCAATGCAGGTTATTACGCAGTATTAAGACAGCAACAGGTTGGTCAGGTCAAACTACAGCATATTGTTTCTTCCAAATATGCTGTCATTTGAATATATGTTATTTTAAAGCCACTTCTAATCAACTACAAGGTAATAGTTCGTTTATAACACTACCAAGCTATTTTTTTTTTATTTTCAAAACTTGCCCAAATCACAAAGGCAAAGATACCCACGTTCACTTCGTTTAGGTATTTTTTGCCTCACAAAATCTTAACCTAACATTTTTGTCAGAAAGGAAACTGCACGAGAGTAGACAAAGTAGCCCAAAGGTCCCAGCTTCCCAACAAGTTAGAAGCAACACAACATAGGAAACACATTCTTATAACGGCGTGTCTAAGTAAACTACCTGGCCAGCAGAGGATCTGTCGATGTTAGGCCATCTTCAACAAAAGCAATAGAGAAAAACATCTGCTGTAAAAGGCTTCTCACATTCGCCAGTTCAGCAGTGCCAGCACAAGACTGAGCAGACTGCGAGCAGCTGAGAGCTCGCCACTGCTTTCAGCTTTCAGCATTGATTGTAACAATATCCGCGTTCACACAAGGCGCTCATTCTGGGGGTGCACGGAAAATTTAAAACCAACAAGAAACGGGCTTTGCCACCTGGAATAGCAATGTACAAAATAACACTGCGATTAAAACTTGGTAAATCAAACGGAAGTTTAATACCTGTTGATTTTAGAGTTATTTAACACAGAACCATTTTAGCAACAATCTTGTGCACCCCTTCACTAGTGGTACATCCCGCCCCGGTCCTCCTCCCATAGACATTTACAATATTCTTCTACAACTTTATGTTGACATGCTTTTCATTAATGTTAGTGCCAGGTGCTGGCGACATGGACAAAGCAAAAGTTCATTACTTTAGACGACAATGTTAGCAGCCATGTGTTTTTATGATATTAAACAATGTAAAGGATGATTTTAGTAAAATTTCAATAAATACGTCGAAGGTAGAAAGCACTCATATAGTAGGCTATATAGATTTCATACAAACTGCTATAGCCTAGCTAAAGAACAGAATGCAAAAATACAATAAATGTCAATGCTGTTAAATGCTGGGGATAGTTGAGTTCAAGTATGAATGGTTATAACGTTGAAGGCAGGGTGAGAAAAAGCTGAACTTTGGAAAGTCTGAAATATTAAAAAAAAAAAAAAAAAAAGCTTCCCCACATTGGCTCTACTGCCATGGAAAACTTCTACATGGTAGAGTAATTCAGCCAGTCCTCGAAAATCCTATTAGAAGACCTTCAAACGTGTTACCGAGGAGATGAAGTAAAAAACATAAATATTTGCTGTATCACACTCCAGAGGTTAAAATGAAAGCATCGTATTCACAGTGGTAGTGCAGCCAGTGGGCTATGGCATCAAGTCCAAAACCGTATAGGTTAATGTTACGAGTGGAATAAAAGTGTAGCTTCGAGTATGTGCCAACCTTAGAGCCATAAAGAGCTGACAGTTGTAAATACATTCTGTAGCTCAGATGAAATTAGGGAACAAAAACCAAAACTTAGAGAAATTTATTCTGGTCTGACTTCTTGTGTTTTCAGCATTTGTAGTTTCTAAGTTAATATTAATAACTAAACATACAGTATATGTTATGAAAATATACAGGTTTGTTTAGGAAAACAAAGTTGATTACAGCACAGTTTTTCACCTGACAGTTGCACTTGTTTAAGAACATATTTGCAGTTATATTCTGGTTGATGATAAAATGTTATGGACTAGAAGTCACTAAGTACAGTGGATGGTGGATGACTCAATCAAAGTGAGAATAACTGTTGATCCCACTGGGGAACATGAGACTGGGCTAAGCTGCAGCTCAGCGGGGGATGGTCTCCTTCATGGGAAATGTCTGTGAGAGTGGTAAACATAGGCATAATATGCACATCCAGGCAGGATATCCAGAGCCTTGTAAAATTGCAGCAGTAATTCTTGTAAAGCTGTATGTGTTTACTCAACAGCATGCCCCAACATCAACGACTCCCATTGGGCCACAGGCCCAGCTTCTCATTAGGATCCACAGTGTGGCAGTTATTAATGAGGCCTTTTAAAGAAGAAAATGGCAGACAACCTCTCTAAAACATGTCATAGCCTCTTGTTTATTTATTATGTCAAAGAGCCCAGAACTCGGGACCCCAAGCTCTGCTGGCTCTCAATTTAACCAATTAGGCAATTTTTCACATGACTTGAAAGATGGATGCAATTAACTACCTAGAAAGACACAAAAGTAGACATAGAAGAAACTGTTTTGGTACAGGTCACGTATCACGTATAATGTTGGTGGTCCTTTTTATTTTATTTTTTAGATTTGCAACTGCAATTGTGTAATTTGTCATTTATTAATAAATGTTGATATACATTTATTACACAGTAAACTGTTGCAGTCTGCACATATGTCAAACCTATGTGGTGTATCAAATAACAAAAAGACAGAGTTCCTGAAAAGGGCAGTATAACAAAACAGGATATGTATGCACAAAATATTGTGTGAAGATTGTCACATCAAAGTATTCTCTTGAAGATTAGAGCTGCCACACTGCTGCCTGTCTGTCCTCCAAATGTAAAAGTGGGTGTAGGCAACTCTTGAACAAACTGAAATCCTGTGGGGCAAACAGAACAAAATGTACAAGTTAAGAAATGATACCGTCTTAAATATTCATGCCCAGAAACACAATTGTGCTGACTAGACCTACAGGAGGTTCAAAAAAGTGTGGAGAGTCTAGACCCAGCCATTCACCATCTGCTGTGTGTCCTGAGGCCCAGTAGAGACAGGCTGTCAGTGTGACAGATTAGAGCTCAGAGCCTCTCGGCCCCCTGCAGGTTCTACACAGTGACTGCACTGACCCCACTGAGCTAAGGAGGACTGCCGAAACCAGGACTTTGAGTGCTGTTGTCGCCTGCAGCCTAACAACCTGCCAGGTAGCTGTCTTATTTGTGTCACACTGTCTGTGTTTGACTACTAGCAAACAGTAAAACACTGACTGTACAGAAGCTTGGTGCCAGAAAGTCAGTCTCCAAGAAATGGCAAATATCCAAACTAATCCAAGAGTGACATATTATTGCCAGAAAATATTTGAAAAATATGAATTATAGCATAATTGAATGTCAAATAAAGATTAAATTAAAGATCTACACTTGTATACTGTACAGTAAACTCCCTAATAATTTTATTGTGACTCACCTTTTACAGAATCCAAGTTATTTCTGAATGATTTAGCTATAGCCTTAATGGCCTGGCACATACAATTTAAAATCTGATTTTATTTGAATAAATCTAAATGTAACCCACTTTTGAGTCCCAACTCACCAGTTGGGAATCAGTCAACACCCTTCAACTTTAATTTAAACAGATGCAATTATCATTTTCCATTACACAACAATAACATATTTAATACCAAGTGAACCAGTTTCTCTCACCTTCACTAAATCGTTCTAGTAGCTGCTCTTTGGTCCAGTTACATGAGGTTATGGCAAAGAATCCCTGATCCTTTAAAACACTTTTCAGAGAGTCCACATACAGTCTTTTGCTCTCTTTTGCATTGTCTGGGTTTAGGCTTATTGCGTCAAATGTCCCTTTGTCGATGCACACATCAAAGCCTTTAAGCTCGCCTTGACAGCTTAAGAAATCCACCTCCTGAATCAAACAAAAAAGAGAAGAAGGTAAAGACACAAAAATGACACCACATTTACTACCGCTGTATATACATCAACATCAGTCCAGGTTAAACAGGCTACACCTAAATTCCAACTGCTGACAAGATGGTGGTTAACTGTGTAGAGACTGCTGACCTACTATGCCACAAGTGAAAGGGGCCCTTCATCTTACAGCAAGGCAGACACCTAGAATCAAAAGATCCACATTCTTGTAAGCCACTGATCTCATAATATTAAATTTATTACAGGTAAAGTCATTAGGTCGCAGTGGATTAAAGAGCCTAAATATTGTTGTAAGTCTGTTTTTCTATTCAGACCATAGAAAAAGAGTGTTCCTTGGTAGCTTAACTCCCAACTAGCACCCAGGGCTACATAAATTACTCTGGCAATCCACAGGTCGGGATGCCAACATCCCATTTCCTCTCTCTTGCACCATGTACCCCCTCAGACAGCGAAGGTCAATATTGACTCCAATGGCACACTTTCTGCTGAAGAAAGGCACACACTGGCAAAAGTGTTCAATGCATAGGACATGTACAGTCTTATGCATTGACATGAGACACACCAGGGAGGAAAACTCTCTCATCACATTCCTGAAAAAGCTAGCAGTTGTTTCAACCTTTTTTTGCACATCTAGGTAATAAGATGTGTTATATCCTGTAAAATCCATTGGGTTTTAGGTTGTTTTTCTGTGCGTTAAGCTGACTTCCTTGGCTTTTAAGATTTGTCCTCCGGTCCAACACACTCCCCCACGCAATGAATAAAGAGGGTTCTTTTAAAGTGTGAAGCTATGCAAAATGTCTTTCTTGTGTTATATTTGAAGAAAATGATAATCTGTCAAAAAACAAGCCCCAATTGGTTGGTCTAAACTCCTTGTCAACACTGAATCAAATGCCACAGGACCAGAGAAAGAAAGTGGCTGTTTTGGTGCTGCCTGTCCAAAAACAACATGAGGAATAGGAAGCAAAGTAAAATGTGGATTCTATGGTATTTTAACTAAGGATTTAGTCAATGTTTAACAAGGAGATAATTGTGTGGCATAGCGTTGTCTACTGCTAAACATAGAGCTAAAAGTAAAAATTAGTAATGTGAAATTTTACAGTGGCAACTTTGTCCTATTAGGATTTTTTTTAATAAAAAACATAACTGTGCTGAGGTTGGTTGAGAAGTTGGACTGGCACCAGGACAGATGAAAAAAATGTTGGTCAGTGTACTTTTTAATCATCATGTTTTTACTCCAGTAATTGGGATAAAGCTGTTGCATGTCATGTTGTATAATTTCAAATGTTAAAAAAAAAAAAAAAAAAAAAAAGGTATTTTGAAAATGTAACTAACCTACCTTAACGGTCACATCTGTCAAATCCTCTGCAAGGAGAATATTTCTGGCCAGTTCAACAGAGGTTGCTGAATAATCTATTCCTGTCAGGTTTTTGAATCCATGCTTAGCCTTGAAACCAAGAACAAACCATGTAAAGCAATACTAATATTAATACTAATACTACTACTACTACTACTACTACTACTACTACTACTACTACTAATAATAATAATAATAATAATAATAATATTAATATTAATATTAATAATAATAATAATGAGCATATAACTGAGTTGAACAAAAGGGGGTTTCTCACCAGTTCAACTAGAAAGACACCATTTCCTGTGCCTATATCAAGAATAGCTGCATTTTCTAGGATTTCTGCTTTTTTCATCCATTTAAGCACACGAGTCATGCTTTCTTCACCAAACCTGGTAAAGACACATTTAATAACAATAAAATAAGAGAAATATAAGTGTGACATTGGCCACTTATGACTGAAACAATTGCACATACAATAATTAAAGTGTAAAAAGTGCAATTTAATATTGTTGCATATGTCCCATTTGTCATAAAACAGCATGATTACCAAATCTCACCAACATCCCCAATGTCTTTGAAAGTCTCAAGTTCCCTTTCGTAAGCTTCATCCCAACTGCAAAAAAGGGCAGCAATTATAAACCACACACTACGGAATAAGAAGGTCGGAATATCCTAACCTAGTTTGCTCACAAATAAACAGGTGGGTGTGAAACATGAGGGGTAGAACTGACTCTTTGCTTCAAATAATATGCTGTCAGACATTTAGGTTGCCTGTTGCAGTGTCTTCAGATGAAATTATTTATTAAAAAGTGCATCCCGATTGCTAGACAGTTTAGAATTGTCATTTTTAGCATGTTTACAATCGCCTGTACGACTGTTTTCTGTCTAGAGCCACAAAGAGCAAAATCCTTTGTTTCACCCACTATTTTACTTCATGTACTTACTGCTCTTTCGTCCCAAGTTTCGAAGGTGCAAACTCTTCTTCTGAACATCTGCCGTCCTCTGGATCTGATGTATTTCCATTTCCATGTGCATTCGCTGCGGCGTCCTCCATGATGGAAATTGACTTCAACTTATCTCCTACAATTCCCATAATGCCTTTGTCCAGTAGCGTGCTTGCAACCGCAGGGGGCGTTGGGATTGATGGGGATGTTTCCATCATGGCGGCATCCATTTCAGGTTATACTTTTAGTTCTGTGTGTTATCACAGCGCCAACAGCAACTCGGATCATGTGAGTATGAAAGATGATGGCGACAGAGTCTGGGGCAGTGCTGGGCACCGTGTGGATCATTCAGCGGCCTGTGTGATTCAGATTAGACGCCATTAGTTAGTGTTGTTTTCCACTGTCATCATCCTGTTGCTGACTTAGCTAGTGAGGCCCCGTCTATTTACTGAGCGCTTACGTTTCTCTAGGCTATATTTGTATCAACACAAAGTTATAGCGAGTGATTTCTTTGCTGTCTTGCTTTACCAGCACGTGATCGATCAGTATGGTGTCATACCATCAACTGTTAAAACATATTTTACCCGATACGTGCTTTATGAATATGGAATGTTGTTTGTAAACTTTAGGTTTCAGGTTATAACCAGTGCACTGCCACTGGGCTAACTCTGTTAGCAGAGCTATAAAGTCTAGCGACTTCCGTATTCCTCTGTTTTTATGAAAAGTGATCACATCCTTAGTCTTCAGCATTTGTCGTTTCACTCATATTAACAGTGTAAAAGCCCTTTCATGAAATAATCTGTGTTTAAATGTAATTTTTATGTCACGGTTCATTAACCTTTTAGCCACCTAGCTCGTTAGAGTTACTTGTCATTACGGAATGTCAAAATGAAATGAAAGTAAATCTCCGGCAGTTTTTCTGTTTTATAGGCTCACTTTCAATAAAATGTTGGTTCAAAGTTATATTTCAGATAACCGTGTGACAGATCTGTCAGTAGTTATGTCGGTAACTTCACATATTGCTGACTCTGGGCCGAGGCAGGTGGACAGTTGTTTACAAGTTTGTCCACATTCCTCACATAATTAGGAACAAGACAGCCTTTGGTAATTGTTTTAACTTTTACCAGCTGTTGACATTTTTAAATTTTATTACCCAAACTCAACGAAGGTACAACTTTCTTTTCTTTTTTTTTTTTTTTAGAAAGTAACGTTAAAACATTAAATTGAAGAGCATATTGAAGCGAAGTTGTAAAGTAACATTTTCTACATGTTTTCCTTTAAAGATTTGCATTACTAAAAGACACAAGATTTTATATATAATCAGCATCACACAAAAATTTGTGCTGTTCATTTAAAACCACTAAATAAATAAATAAATAAATAGGACTGAAAGAAAAGATGCAAACCAGGATTGTGTTCCACCATTTCCTGGAGAAATTTTGCTCATTCTTTTATTTTATTACAGTTAACACAAGAGCAGTAGCAGTGATTTTATGTTTGTCTATACTTTTACACAGGAGGGCTTCCTTTTAGGTGAAGTAAGGCAAGAAGAGACTGTCAGCATCAGCGATGCCCAGATTGCCACTGCTGAATTAATCCAAGTAGTAGGTAAGGCTGGAATTAAACTTAGAAAACCTATGCCCTTGGTGATTTTAGTTTAAACTATCATGTGTTTTTCACAGAAATCCATAATCATGACCCTTGTGCACAATTGTTTAGGTAAGCTGCATTTTGTTAAGTGTGAACATATTTGCTTTATAAAACCTTGCCTTTGGCCACTAGCTTTACATATAGATAAAATCCACCTCAAATAATAAAGGGTAGTAGACTGTTGTTACTTATTTTAAGAAATCACATTTTTTACAGTTGGACAGTAGGTGGCCCCATCTCATCATTTGGGATCATCCTATTAGAGCATTTACACTGTTTCTTTCTCATTAATGTTTTAGCTTTTATGACTATGCTGGAAAAGTTAATGAAGAAAGTCTTAACAACTTTCTTAAAGATAAGCGAAAAGTAAGTGAATTATGGTTAATAGATACATTTATAAAATCATCTTTGATTTGTTATTGTGGTACATGTATTTAAAAAAAAGGTCTCTGTTATTGCAGAATATTATTGGATGGTACCGGTTTCGGAGGAACACTCAGCAGCAGATGTCCTTCAGGGAGCAAGTCATTCACAAACAGTTGACCCAGTTGCTTGGTGTCCCTGACTTAATCTTCCTTCTTTTTAGTTTCATCTCTACAGCCAACAACTCTACACACGCTCTGGAGTATGTGCTCTTTAGGCCTAACAGAAGGTAATTACTAGTTATACAGTTTCACTGAATTCTAAAAAATAAGGCTGAGGCTAGCACACCACACACCATCCTAGGCTTAAATCAGTATTAACTACAAATCCACTTTATTTTAAGACACCACAGTTAAAGTTTCTGACTGGGTATTTACTGTGATATGGAAAAAATCTGTGATATGGACGACTATTATTTTTTTTTAAATATTGCATTACAGACATTTCTTTGTCGTTTCCTCTGAGTATTCCTTCCACATGTCCACTGTAGCAGGTGTATAATGTATCCCCCTGCGACTGGTAAAAGATGAGCAGTAGGAAATGTGTGATAGAAAATTAAAATTTGTGTATCTTCCTTCAGTAGGTACAATCAGAGGATCACTCTTTCTCTCCCAAATCTTGGCAACACGAGCCAACAGGAATACAAAGTGTCCTCAGTGCCCAACACCTCAGTTAACTATACCAAGGTCATCAAGGAGCATGGGTGAGTGAAGTAGCCTGCAATACATTTTCAATGAGTGTTAGTCAACAGAAACCATATAACAAAAAAGTTGTTTTGGCACTTGCTGGCAACCAGTGTTCTTCTATCAGCAATAAAATAACTAGTTGCTTGATGTGAAGTGGGCTATACAGTAGCTAGCATTGGCTTTAGCTGGCTCATAAGCAATTTGGCTCTGCCGCTTAAAGGCTACAAGTTTTATAAAGTCACTAGTTTTGCAAGCTCTGCAGGTCTTGTACAGGTCATCAACTAACCACACAACAAAAAAACCTGTAGTAAAAAGTCCAGGACTTCAAGCTTGAGATTTAGCAAATGCATTACCAAGACAGTACACACTACTATTACTATAAATACACATTGCTTTTAAAAGCAGTACATAAACATTACAGAAATACAAGGTGACGTGGCACACACATATTTCTTGAAGGTGATGCAGATACATAAATAATATAGGTTCTTAGCATTTTTTTTACTTCATAATGGTAAACAACACAGCAAACATATGTGTTGGTAGAATAAAGGTCTTGAATCATTTAATAGCTAGATCCAAATAAATGTACTATACACATTTTTCCAGAGCGGAATTCTTTGACAAAGACGGTGTGATGAAGGATATCCGAGCAATATACCAAGTCTACAGTGCACTGCAAGATAAAGTGCAGGTAAAGAGAGTACCTAAGAATAATTTAAAGTGCAGTTAAATGTAGTCAGTTTTTTTAACTTGTGTTTTGCTGATGTGTTGTTTCAGGCGGTGTGTGCAGAGGTAGAGCAAAGTGAACGTGTTAAAGAGAAACTCCAAGAAGATGTGAACAAATTTAAACAGCAAATTGCTCTCAGGAAACGGAAGACAGCAGAAGAAGAGAAAAGTATGTACT